>BOSO01011316.1:53740-73302 GCA_018403395.1 Gorsachius goisagi | reverse complement strand
CTGAAACCTTCTATGATTCTATGATTCTATGATTCTTATGAGGGTCCTATCCCCATCCCTGGCCAACAACAGATGCTTGGTGAAGAGCGTAAGAAGAGTCACATGAGTATGGTAATACATATCTGAACACCCTCCTGTGGCTCTGTGGCTCTTGACCATGTCTGGTCACAGCTCAAGCTGGTGCAGGGACCTGTCAGCACAAAGGCAGCCATCGGCGGGATCCCAGAGCCAAGCCTTAGGGAATGGACAGGAGGGCCAGGAGGCACAGGCAAACATGGAGAAGAAGGGGTGTCCCCTGGGCAGGCTGGAGCTTGCCTGGGTCATTATTTAACAGCAGAATCATTCTAACTGCAACGTTCTGTCTGCAGTATGGTCCTGCCTGATCACAGTCAAACCAGCCTTAGTTCTTCAGTAGCTATTTAAATACACCTCTTGTCATAATCTGGTTTTGCTACTGGTTCTTTTTGGTAAGTGTGTGCTTAGTGATCTGACCCTTCATAGGAGAAACATGACTGGTTTAGGGTTTGATCTCCATTAGGTGTTAGATTTGGGCTCTCCTTGAGCTTTCCTCAATGTCCCCTGAATTGCAGGAGCTACAGGCTACTCTCCAGCCTAATTTAGGTAGAGAAAGGTATGCCCTTTTCTTGGCACATAGAGCCTAGCTGTGATCTTAAACAAACCTGTTCCCAGGGACTCCGTGTGTTGTTCAGTGTTAATGGTAAGTTGTAAAATCCTAGCCCAGGCTTCCTCCTGAGCCAGAGTGCCTCCGCTGGCAGCCTGCTGCTCTTGCCCCAGGCTTCTCCGCTTCACGCATTCAAATGCTTTTATTTTCTGTGGCTGGATGTCATGGGACTCACCTGGTTCAACTGCCAAGCTAAGTCAGCAAAATAATCTTGAATCTCCATGAAGATTTCTCCTATTCTACTGCAATGACTGGATTAGTGCTCCCCTCCCCAAAATGTTAGCATCTCCTCCCCTGCCACCAGAGAAACCCTGAAGCCCTCCAAACCATCAGTGCAGGAGCTAAAACTGTCATGGTTGTTGCAGTTTCCATAGGTAGCATCTTTCACGTTGGTTAATGAGTTTTTTGAGGGCCTTATTACTATGGCAGTAGAATTGCTTGGTGGCTTGCGTGGCAAAAATAAAGTGGGACTAAAATTGTGACTGCAAAAGTTGAAAGGAATACAGTTACTGGGTGTTTGTTAATTCCATCTTTGCAGGAGGATAGCAGCTGCTTTTCTTTTCTTTTTTAACAGATGGAGTGATTTCTCATGTAGTGTTACAGTAATGACCAACGTGACACAGAAGGAAAATTCTGTGACAATATGGTGAGGAAGATCTTATTGACAGCTCCACTTGGTTGTAATTTGTAAGCTCTATATTGTTGCTCTATTCTTTTTTTTTCTCCCCCCCCCCCCCGCCCCAATGCTGCCCGTCTTTTCTGCCATATAGAATTAGATTTCAACTTGAATGAAACCGTTTCATTTTAAGGAATCTTAGCTAAAAGCTGTTCAAAATCTTTACCAGGATTTACACCCCATCATAAATTTAAAAAAAAATAAAAAAATCACTGCATTATGAAGTGATGGTGCGAAAATTACCCCCTATTTCATTTCTCTGTTGAGATGGCTGTCTTGATTTCTCCTGTAGCAGCTGGTACCCTCCCAAGGACAGGACTTAGACGCTTTTCACAAGGCAGCCTAACCCTAGCATGCAGGTGGTGCAACTAAGGACCACCCTGACACGAGGGCACAGCCCAAGCGTGTGGACCATGACTGACCAGGGAGTAGTGCTTGTACCCTGCCCTGTGACTGAACAACGCGCAGGGGCTGGAAATAAGCCCAGGGTCATGATTGTCAACCAAAATCTGTGGCTTCTGCCATGCGTAGAGGTGCTCAGAGCAAATCCCACCTTCCATTGGTAGAGGAGCTGAAAATCCAGCTGGAGACACCCACCCACAGCCCCTCTTTTACAAGGCATGGTTAGCTCTGTGTCACTGCGTGCATCTAGCTGCACGCATAAGGTAAAGAGCTTCCAACGTCCTCATAAGCTTCTTGGTAATCTGCATGGGGAATAAGCCACAAGGCAATATATCTATGGGATAGCTGGGATGTTGTTCTACTCTGCCTTTGAATCTATTAAATTTGAAACTTGAAACCAAAAAGTGAATGTTTGTTAGCTTGATGCTGTAAAAAGTACACCAGAAATGTTGTTTTAAAAGGGCACATTGCAATGTAACAAAGACGTTATTTGTCTGTGGATGACAAGGCAGACAGACAGAACGATCCGGTGGATTCAGCAACAGCATAAAGCAGAACTGCAGAGAATTTCGTGCCAGCAGGAGGACAGGTGGAGGTTGTATGTGCTGCAATCCTGACCTTCCCTGATCCTGTCTTGAGGGGTCTATAGTCAACCTTCCTCCTGAGAAGTGTGGACTGGCAAACTCTGCTCTTGGCAACAACTCCCTAAGAAATAGTCCCAGGGGTGGGTTTTCAGGCTTGCTACTGAATGCCAGTGACTCTTACAGTCCTGTTACACACTGTGTACAGTGCAAACACAGCCATTTCTTGATAACAAGGAGAAATACCCCTAAGAGAGACATTTTCCCTTACAGCCCATAAATGAGACTTACTTTTTGCACACACAAAATGAGTCTGTTTTAATCTCTGTAGCAGATTTGTCTTTAGTTTCTGGAATTGGTGGAAAATTGTGATGTTGCTTGGGTTAGTTAGAATAGGGAGAGATTAGACTGATTCTGTATTTCACGTTAACTGCCTTTTAAAATTTCTCCAAGTGAAGGGCTACCAGCCTGCTGCTCAGTGACTAATAAATTTGATTCATCCTCACTCCCCACAGGGTTATCCTCCTTCTTACTAATGTTTGACATTTTACGTTTTAATTAAAATCACCCTCCAAGCAGCAAACCACTAAGAGAACGACAGATACTCTTACTGCAATAAGATATAAGCAAAAGGGCAATTCGCTAACTATATCTTCGAAAGTGCCTCTCACTTACACTCTACATGACCACCTAATGTTTGTGTGTGTGAGAGACAAGGCAACACCTATCTTAACACCCAGGGTATATCCAGTGTCCCAAGAGGTGACTCTGCCCCTCTGCTCTGCTCTGGTGAGACCCCACCTGGAGCTCTGCTCCCAGCTCTGGGGCCCTCAGTGCAAGAAGGACATGGAACTGTTGGAGTGGGTCCAGAGGAGGGCCACAAAAATGATCGGAGGGCTTGTGGTGGTTTGACCCTGGCTGGATGCCAGGGGCCCACCAAAGCGGCTCTATCACTCCCCTCTTTAACCTGACAGAGGAGAGTAAAGTAAATCAAAGGGCTCGTGGGTCGAGGTAAGGACAGGGAAAGATCATTTGTTAGTTACCATCAGGGGCAAAACGACTCAACTTGAAAACAATGTTAATTTATTATCAATCAAAATCAGAGAAGGAGAGGAGAAAAACTGCTAAATCCTAAAAACCTTCCCCCACCCCTCCCTTCTTTCTGGGCTCAACTTAACTCCTAGATTTCTCTACCTACTTCCCTCAGCGGCGCAGGGGGACGGGAATGGGGGTTGAGGTCAGTTCATCACACGTTGTCTCTGCCGCTTCTTCCTCCTCGGGAGAGGACTCTTCCCCTGCTCCAGCGTGGGGTCTCTCTCATGGGAGACAGTCCTCCACACGCTTCTCCAACGTGAGTCCTTCCCACGAGCTACAGTTCTTCACAAACTGCTCCAACATGGGTCCATAATTTCCATGGGGTGCAGTCCCTCAGGAGCAGACTGCTCCATCTTTGGGTGCCCTGAGGGGTTACAAGTTCTGCCAGCAAACCTGCTTTGGCATGGGCTCCTCTCCCCACGGGTCTGCAATGGCTTCCCAGGAACCTGATCTGGTGCAGGCTTCCCACGGGGTCACAGTCTCCTCCCTTCGGGCATCTACCCACTCTGGTGTGGGGTCCTCCACGGGCTGCAGCTGGTTGCTGACTGCCCTGGCCATCGTGAAGGGGCTGGTTGCATGGGACCTCCCTGCGGAGATGAGCAGAATGAGAAGGACCGGTGGATAAACCTGGTGGTCAGGCATAGAGAGGGTGTTTTTTTAAGGGCCTTTACTAAAGAGCCTGTTAAAAATATCATCACAAGAAGCTGAAGAGCAGGCAGCAAAGCTGGTGTTGGTGACAACATGGAGGAGATGGCTGGTGGGAGATGAAGCAAGAGGCTAGAGTGCATAGGTGAAGGTGTGAGGCACGTGAAGCTGGGGACCAGCATTACAATGTACTTCGAAGGAAGAGGAGGTGATGCTACCAAAAAGGATGGATACCCTTTGTAGAGGTGAGTCTGTAGGCCTTGAGACAGGCAATAGCAAAGGCCTGGAAATATGCTTTGATTATCTGAAGAGAAAGAAGGAAAACCTGAAAATATAGTGATAGAAATTTTTTTTATCTGGTCGGTACATAAGGCAGAGAAAAGATAATACATTGAAGAAGCCCTCTAGGGTACAGAGCTTGGTAATAACAAGATGGTGAAGCCAAAGGCATAAGGATGAATGCAGGCAGAGAGACAGAGCAGTGCTGTAAATACATTGCGGATCTGGTGCCTGACTATATGGAGGGACAGAGGAGAGAAAGGCATTGATCCCATGGCTTGGGGATGGCATCAAACCCAGAATGAGCCCTTCTGCTTATGAATCTTAATTACCTCTGACAGAGAGCTCTGCTGACACTTGTCCAGGTGCTCATGATAAACCCGTATTTTTCAAATGACAGTGTCTGGACGCATGCAATGTAGAAGGTGCAATATTTCCTCTCCTCATGCAGTCTGAGAACATGTGGCTATGTTGTGAGAAGGCAGCGACACAGTCTACACCTCACTTGTTTCTAACCTAATGCAGCATCTTCTTGACCCTCACTGGCCTCTCTTCCTCCATCTCAAACTCCACAACAAAACATATTTTTCTCATATGTATTGTGTCTGTTGGTATTGAGGATTTTATTTCAAATGTCTTTAGAAAAGACAGCGTGCAGGAAAAACTTGCAAATTCCTGCAAGTTCCAGGCTTGTCTGGGCCTTTCTGAATTATGAGATGAACCCCAAAGGAATAGCAGAGAAATGACAACTCCCTTTCATGTGATATTCTGGCTGCCCTTAGGAGATGAACAGTGAAATATGTGACTTCTGAAGAGAAACATACCTAATAGAAAGGAAGAAGGCTTAGATATATTGGTATGAATATATGGGGAAAGAGGGAAAGCTGTAAGGCAGACAGCAAGGTTTTGTGGTTCACAGCTCATTTCTCCTTCTTTCTGGGACAGAAAAATTAGAGGAACACGGTCGTTCCTCTTAAAAAGCTTAAATGATCCGTATTTCAGCATTGCCAAAAACAGACAATCAAGTGGGACTAACTGGTCTCCTGTAACTCCAAGGAGAGACCTGTTTTAGGTTAGCTGGAATAGCTGGTAGATAACAACAACCCCAAGGCATGCCCTGTTGGTAATAGCAGCTCATTGAATAGAAAGTGTTATAAGAGATAGCGTCTCCCCATGACTCGGTCCCTAGGAAGGAGTTTACAAAAAATGGTAGAGCTGCCTTCTTCCATCTGGACATCTGAATTTTTCATGGATGAGGCACTTGTGTCAACCCTGGTAGAACCACAAGGACTTCCTAGGGGCCATCGCTGGGGATCTTTGTGCGGTTATGCCGGAAAGGATCCTGGCTGTTTTCAGAAGGAAGTTTCTTTCAAAATTGTAAGGGTGCACAGGAAAATAGGAAGCGGACACTGTCTTTCAGAAAAACAGGTACAATGTTGTACAGATTCCTACCCTCTGCTGGCCACCCCTCAGACCTGTTGAGTCGTGGGTTAGTCTACACAGGCATGTGGAAGGAAAGAAATCCAAACTAGCTAACCGATCTCAATTTAAAGTGGATTGATTAAATTGCATTGAATCCCTGTGTAGATGCTTTTGTTCAGAATTAAAGATAAGCCTCATAAAGGCCAAGTTAATTCTGAAGGAGAATACATACATAGAGATTTAATGCATTTTTAACTAATCCATTTTAGCAGTTAATTCAGATTAACTGTACTCAGCGTTCCTCTCTGGGAAAGCCCTTCAAGGGAACAAGACATGGAAAAACACCACGCTCAGAAATGCAATGTTTTTAAACATCCAGTGCTGTCGATTACAAAGCAGGTAATTACTGCCATGGCGCTCCCGAGCGGAATGATGGGCGCAGACCGACCCGTGTCGGTGCTGTCGGAGGGGGCAGCGGTCCCAGGAAGGACTTGCCAAGGGCATCCTTGCTTCCAGGAAGGTGCTTTGGGAAACGGTGCAGGCGTGCCATTAAGGCCTTGGCTCACCTGCTGCTATGAGGAGTTTTGATCGTTAATGAGATGCCTGTGCTAGCAAAACGCATCCTCCTTACAACGAGCGTGGAGTCGGCTGATACCTGTGCCCGCTGGTTGTTTGCGTGCAAGAGAGGCAGGATGTGGTGTGAATCTTAATGGTTTCCCTCCTACCTGGACTGATGTATTCTTGGGCCAAATGCTGCCTTTACTCCTATGGGCGAACCAAACATTGCTTAGCCCCGTGCAGCCTCTTCTTTAGTTTAAAAAGTCAAAAACTGGAGTTTTGGCTTTATTATTGATTTTAAAAATATATTGCGAACAATAACTTGAAGGGAAATGGGAGATTATGAATAAATAATAAGGTGCATAGGTGTACAGGGAAAATACAGCAGTCCATAAATATGGTTAAGAACTCGGTTGTATAGTAAAAAGACAGGGTATAAAAATGTAGATGACTAAAGCAATATGTGTGCAGAGGAATAATAATCTACCATGAATTAAGATATGCAAGTATTGGGGACTAAATTACTTTTACTACTCTATACATTTTTTTAAAGTACCTAGAGGCCTTCAGGTACATGTGCTAAAATAAAAATATTATTATTATGGATTTTGGGGGGCAGATGAGTTGGAACTCAAGGATGTCCCCTGTGCCTTAGCTCTGTTTCATGTGGTTAAATGCACTGGGCCAAATTTATCCCTGGTCTGCTATATTTACTGTTGAAAGCACTTTAGAAAAGTGCATATTAAAGCTATATCTAAAGAAGCACTGAATTCTGAACAGGCATTCAAAATGAGGCAATAAAATCAAAGATGTTCTCTCAGGTCAGTTTAGTTTTGGGTGAGGGGAGTGATTGCTCAGTCACATCGGTCCAGTGAATCTGAAACAACAGTGCATGAAAAATACAGTGGCAAAATAATGTCTCCATGTGGGAGAAGTGCTAATGCGAATCACTGGCTAGGCTGCTTCTCGGTTTTTACTGGTGGATTTTATCCTAATTTTTTTAACTGATTATTATCTTTTCCCAGGGACCACCAAGGTAACTTTTCTCCCTGTTTTGCAGGGAAATTTAAGGCCAACATTTTTGCTGCGTTATGAAGTTCACCTAAGAAAATTCCTCATAGGGCCTGCATGCAGCAGCCTGCAAAGGAATCGTGGTTTTCACGCTGGCTGTGAAGGAGCTGAGACTGATCCTTGGGAGACAACACCAGGACTGCAGTACCTCTGATGGGTTTGCAGCTCAAGAGGAGCCCTATGCACAGGTATAAGAGCAGGTATGTTTTGCCACTGCCACAGCCACATCTGGCTTGAGTGATCCTTTGGTAATGAGGGCAGCAGCGGTGCTGCTGGGGCACGGCTGCTAGTGTGACATGTGCCAACAGGACAGATTTGTGATTTCTTCACCTGTTTCAGATTCGTCTCCCCTTTGCTTCAGAGCATTGGGCCCTTCAGGAAGAACCTGCCTGACTTCAAGGAGATGCAACAAGTATTCAGGAAAGGTAAAAGCAAAGAAGGGGAAGAACCCAGTTTTCTATATCTATCTGTATTCAAGCTATTTTTACAGGGTTTGATAACTTCTGTGTCCAAAACAGCCAGTTAAAACTTATGTCGAGGAGCTGATGTTCTCTGTAGCCTTACTCCTTGAGCAGCTGTTTGCCTAGAGCATCCCGGTCCAGCTGCGTTGTCATCCTTCCTTAGGTAATATCCAGAGCCTTCCAAGCCAGGGCTGCAGCTTCACAAAAGCGAGGATGACTGCCGAGCCAGGTCACATTTGGAAGAAGAAAAAGAGCTATCTGAGAAGCGTGTGAAATACCTCCCCAAAGAAGGGAAAACCTGCAGGCTGACAGAAAGGAGCTGGCACACTGGGGCTTTCGCTCAGCATTCATGCAAGTGGCTTCTTCAGCATGCATGGGCTGCACAGCGCAGCATGAACATTCATATCTGAGGGAAAGAGGATTGCGTGCAGGGGTGAGTCTATGGCACCAAAATCTGCACTGCTGAGTGCTGAGAGATCTGCAAGGAGAGAAACGGCCAGGGACAGAGCTGGAAACAGGGTGACTGTAATGAAGTTATAGCATAAAAACTCTGGTAAGAGACCAAAACTAGTCCATGGCAGGCAGCAGAGTTTGAAGAGGTTGTGCTCCCAGCCTTTTTGCTCCTTGGAGCCTCACGCAGGCTCTTCAATGCATCTTCCTATTTTTGTCCCCATTATTTAAGAGCTGTGCTCTATGAAGGAAGAAAAGGCAGGGTTCAGTCTTGGCTGACCCTGGTTTGTGTCTAAGCCGTAGCAAGGCCTGTGTGTGAGCGTTAAGAGGTGTGTATGGGGTTAATGGGGAGTACATGTAGGAAAAGGTATCTGTCTTTCCTGGATGCTCTTGGTCGCATTGGCATGTAGTACTTGTCTTTTGCCTTTTGTTTCCATTTCTGGTACTTATAAATGTCCCTCTTAGTTGCTGTGCAAACGGCTTGTACCTCTTATGGCTTGGAATTGGTACCCCACACCTTTTTGCGGAGAGGAGGTCTTTGACCTCAGTGCGCAGGGGCTGCACTTGTATCGGCAAGACTGCTTCAACGTGCAAAGGGTGTGAGGAAATACATGAGGGAAATACATCAGAGAAAGCTCAATTTTCTGTTTCCTTTAAAGTATAGGGATCACCTGTGCTAAAAGCATCAAGGTGTTTTCAGAAGCACACAAACGTTTTCTGCTTCTGTGCCTTCTGGGAGGTTTGAGTCCTGTGGATGGATGGTGCCCCGCTGCGCTGCTTCAACACAAGACGCTTGCCAGCAGTCGGTTCGCTCCTAGTGAGATCAAGGCAGAGCTGCCACTGATTTTTAAGACTGCATGGCTGCAGACTAGAGGAGGTGTGCAAATCTTTCCTAGGGATCATGCTTTATTTTTGGTTATAAGTGTGAAAATAAGGCTATAGTCTCAGAAAGCCAGTTTAAGCCCCCCTCATTCTTCAAGCCAAGAAAAGTCCTTTCCTATCATATCCCTTTTTTAATCACAGAAGCATGCCATTTCCTGAACAGAGGTAGCTGGGGGCAGGGGAGCGGGACTCTGTATTTTGGCTGTGTAGTAATGCAATTTTGTTAAAACTGTGAATCAAGCAGTTGGAACAACAGAAGAAAAAAAGACCCAAATTTTCCGTACAAAACTCAGTGACACAGAAAGAGCAACTCGGGGCCTGAGCACATTCTCCCTCCAATGATGCAAAGAATCTGATTACTTTGTCCCCAGGTGAAAGTGCTCACAAAAGAGAGGAAAGGCAGACTGAGAGCAGCCTGCCCTGATGACCTGGTTGGGGCCCTGGCCTCATCTGCACAGCAGTGCTGCACTGACTGGTGCGAGGGAGGAGCGGGTCGAAATGCAGCATTGCCGCCCATGCTGAGGGCTCTTGGGTGCCTCTGCTCCACCGCCCCGAGTGATGGAGGAGCCAGGACTGACCCCCTTCAGCATGGGAGGGCAGGGGCAGCTCAGCCCAGAAAGGCTCAGGCACACTGTGCTGTGAGAGGGCTTGAGAGAGGATCCTCGAAATAAACCCTGCAAACAGTTTTTGGGGAACCTGCTGCCTGCGTAGAGGGTGTCCCAGCCTGTGCAAGCCCTTCCCTGCCATCCTGGTGGGCATGTCCTCCATCAACAGGGGCATCAGGAGCTGATGTCTGGGCTCAACAGCTCTTTCCCATTGGTTGCTCATGGCATTAAGGCCTGTCTTTCTGCTCCCGTTTCTGTTCTACAAAAAGGCAAAGTGACATTTTGCCCATTGCATGGGTGGGTTGTGATGAGGGGAAGGGGAAGCACCTCAGACGAGATAAATCCTGTGGGCATCTTGTTTTGCAGAGCCTTGTACCTTGTGCTGGACTTGAAGCACTGAGAGCTGCCAACCACTTCTCCCAGGTCAGGGCCCCAAAGCATCCGCATGGAGAACTGCAGTAGCAGGACTGACACAGCTCGGGCACAGTGCTCGGAGACAGATGCGAGAAAGAGAGGAAAAAAAGCGATACCACCTCATTTTTGCCCATCTCTTTTGTTTCAGATGGTAAGTTTTGCTACCTTCCTTGTCGCAGAGCTAATGGAGGGCGGCAGCGGCGTGCCCTGGCAGCCCTCCCGGGTCACGGCAGCCCCTGCAGGCTGAAGGGGAGCATGGTGGGCTGGCAGGATCAGCGACCGTGCTTCCAGGAGAGAGCAAAAGTTTACATTTGTCAGAGCAAAGTGAAGAAGCATGGGATCGGAGAACACTGGGTGCTGCCATATAAGTACCATAGCCCCAAGTCTAATGGGTAATAGAGTCATTAATTCTGCTGATTAACTTGGCCTTGGGGTTCATGGAAATGACATCCACCTCCTTTCTTTTTTTCTTTTTTCTTTCCCCTTTTTTTTTTTTTTTTAAGCTCAAACTGTGGAACAAGGGAGCATAAAAAACCAAGCTAATTAGAGAGAAATCAGGAGAAAAGAAGCAGGGAGAAAAGAGAGACAGTCTGAGCATTAATGAGACTGATTTGGGAAGAGGATGTGACAAGCTCTTCAAAAGCATTATTGTCAAATGTGTCACTGTTTCATAGATGGCTAGTGCTACCTTTGAGCTTCACGCTGATAGTTAATGATTTGAAACTATAAAAAGATTGAAAAGGTAAAATGGCAGACTCGACTGGATTTTAATGAGAGCCCCCCCCTCCCCACTTTTCTCTTTTTCTGTGTGAAGCAGCCTTGGAAAGTAAAAAAAAAAGTTCACTTTCCCCCTGCCCGCTTGCTCTCTCAAGGCAAAAAAATGTTTACAAAGGAGAAGGGAGGGTGCAGAGGTCCATCCGTCTCGCTCTGACCACCAACTGCCTCCCCTTCACCCAACCATCGGCTCCCCCGTCCGCTGTCAAGCGGTGGTGGAGTTGCGGCTGTACAGGCAGAGGGCTGACAAAAATAAGCTGAGATTGATGGAAGAGACAGCTATAGCTCTTGTTTGTTTTTTTGTGACGTGCTGAGCAGAAGCAGTCTTCACACTGTGAAATGTAACAAAGAAATCTAAAGTGATTACGCAGGTTCATTTGTCAGTATCACTGCTCCAGCTATTGCTGTGTGCGACAATGAGATGACAAGGCATTTATTGCTGATGGTTGGTTATTAGCTGCATTATAGGAAACATTAGCACGGTCTAGGATACATAGACCAGGGAGACAATAGCTTTCTGGGCTCCAAACTCAGCAGGGTAGCCTTGTCATTAAATTTGGTAGTACCAATTTAATTTTTTTTAAAATAAATTGAAAGGAAACTTTGAAAACTAAATCTGTAACCCTGCATTTACCTTAAGACTGATCAGTGTGTTTTCTTTGGATGCTACGCTTTGTATCAGAAAGGGTCTGCAGCCCAGCAGGCCAACAAATCTCCTACAAAGAAAGATGCATCAGAAAAGCCTAATGAGACACTGGCTCCTGGCCGATCCCATTGCCGCTTTCCAGCCCTGACCTCCAGAGTGCCCCTGCTGCCGCTGGGGTGGCCCAGGTTCTTCTCAACCAAGTCACCTGTGAATGTACAAGGAGGAAAGGCAAGAGGCAGCTGCAATCTTTCCTTATGATCTTTGTCCTGCTTTTCTTATCTTTCTCAGACCCATCCATTTTTCGCCCGTCTCGCCTGGGTCTTTTAGGGTCGGATCTCAGTAGCTCTCCCATCCTTGAAATGGCCCTGTAGAAGTCACTGGAAGTATTTGACAGCAAGGCTAAGTGGGGAAAGTAAAGGTTTGGCATCCCAGGGACGTGACTGGATGACTGCCATGTTTATTAAGCTGTAAAAGAACATGCCTGTCCTATGGCAAAAGCTGTATTTGCACAGCGGTGCGAAGCCAGCCCTCAGTTCTGGGGTGAAGTGCCTACTTTTTGCAGCCTTTCAGTACTGAGTTTTGCAGTAAAAACAGAAATTCTGGTGGCAGCTCCTTCTTTTCAAAGAGGTTTTTATTATCTAATTCATTTTTGTATTAACTCAGTCAGTGAGCAATATATTCCCTGTTTCATTTTTTCTGACACTCAGCTTCAGTTTATTTTGTGCTACCCTCAGATTTCCAGAATGCCCCAGATTTTGGCACTGACAGCGCTTAAATAAACTGTAACAGTTGTCCTGGGAAAGTTGGAGGTTTTGACAGCTGCATGAGGGATCATGGGACTTCAGCCCATAAAATACCAGTGCAAGGGGAATTACAATGTTTTAGAAAACACTATCATTTGATAACATTGTAATAGTAACAGGAGCTGGATTTGAACAAATTCAGACCAAACCCAAGCATCTTTGAATCCAAAAGAGAAATTTTGCTGGAATCTATTAATCTGGTGAGATTTGGGTAAATCAGTTGGGAAAAAAAAAGTTTTTTCTTTTTTTTCATGTTACAAAATTTATCATGTTGTTTGCCCAATATGTTGTCTGCCTAGCAGTGAATTTAATCTAAACTGTTTGCCCTGGATTCATCGACAACAGTGGTAATGCAAAAAGGTTCAGCTAAACTCAGACCCTTAAGACTCATAAGCCAGGTCGTAAATTTTGTAGCATTTTTGTGGTTAAAAACTAATAGTAATAAGTCATTATTCTTTACACTACACTCACCAAATGTGTGTGAGAAAAGAATTAGTACCGTCAGCTGTCTCACATTGACTGAGCAAGGTGATTTTGCCCTCCACTAAATGCCCTCTAAGCCACATCATCTGCCTTTGCCGAGCAATTAGTTTTGCCCTGAACTACCAAACCCTTTTCCCCAGTTTCTGCGTCACTGTGCCCTTCTCTCATTTTTTCTGCGCTTGTGTTAATTTTGTCTTCTCTTAACTTCCAACTTCCTGCTGAAATCCTGTGATTTCAGTGAAATCAGGAAGTCGAGGGAGCTGATAGCACTAGGAATCCCTTCAGTATCAATTAAAGAATGTGTGCCTCGGCTGAGCTAGGGCCCCTTGAAAACAGAAATATCCCCCATAAAATGGACAGGTAACAACACCTGTGATCCAGCTTCCAAATTAGGATCTTTTGTAAAAAAACAGAACAAGAATTTAGTTCAATAATAAAAATAACAATAAATAATAATAACAACAGCAGCAATAATAATAATAATAATAATAATAATAATAATAATAATAATAATTTAAAAACTCATGCCCCTCGGCCCCCAACACCATGAGAGGTTTTGAAAGGGTAACCGACAGGTCTAAATCTGTGGTGGCAATCCAGAACCCAATAAGGATGAGGTACCTCTTGAGGCTGTAAAGCTTGAAACTTGTCATGGAAGAGGCATCTAAACTCTCAGAAAAGAAAGCAATCTCTATTTGAGAGCACACAGGCATTTCTGACGAGTAGGGTCTGATGAATCAGCATTTCAGCTAGTGAGTTAATGCAGCATTTGGCAGCTAAGCTAAAAAAAAAAAGAAAAAAGCCCTTTGGCATGAACTTTGTTTCAGAGATATATGCAGTGTGACTTTGAGAAGTGGGAAGGTCTTTGAAGTTATAACGGAGGCTGTGTTAATTTGGGGCAGACTCATTAAGGAACACGGTTTAAAAACATAGATTTTGTTCCCTCTGGCTGTAGGCTGTGCTTCACGCTAAACTTGGCAAAGCCAAAAAACAATCCAAGGGAAGGTGCCTGTACGGGAAGATAAAATGCGGCAAAGGCAGCCTGCTCTATGGCTGGCTGGGATCAGATGAGGGCTGCGTCTAGCATACCCACCATGCCCGCTGTAAGCTTCAGCTGAAGGTATTACGGGGTATGCTAAGATGAGGCGTCAAAATTTGGTTTAAATCCTCCTACAATCAAAAAGACCAATCCTTTTGAATCAGAAGTTGTTAAATAGCAATCGGTGTCAATGGTGTTAACAGCAGAGAGCGACATAAAGAAGCAGTGAGCGGTGCTCGCTGGCTGCTGGTCCCACCGATGATCACAGCTGTTTCGCTCGGCCAGAGGCACATCTTGGTCTTCGTACAGGCTGAGCCCGGCTTCTGCTCGCTCTTCTCAGGGTTTTCATAAGGAGCGTTAAGTCTGGCTTTCAATATATGGTTAAGTCTGGCTTTCCATTATGTAGGAAGGGCAATGTCTGCATTTCAACTGAAACCGAAGTGTTAGACTAAAACTTTGACTTCAGATCTACCAAAATCTGTACACAAGAGAGTAGCAAGTAACTGATGACACACTGATAGAAAATGTGTTTTAAAAAAAATACTGTTCTTTCCCCTGTATGATGCTAAATTTGCAAAGAGTGAAGTATTGACCAGCTACCTATTACAAAAAAGGACACAGGCATTTCAGGCAAAGGCCTTTGAAGGCCTCCTAAAATCTGGTCGTTGATGAACGAGGTACAACAAATATTAAGAATTCATAGCTTAAATGTACAAAAGAGCCACGAGAAAGAGCTGTCTCATGAAAGCAACACAGTGAGCTGCCCTGGAGAACGTCCAGCCTGAAAACTGCACCAGAGTCCCTGGGGCAGCCCCTGCTTGGGTGGCATGGGTGCTCCCCCTGAGCGAAGCTGCAGTGAGGCTGCAGGACCTGGGTTAACTTCTCTGCCCAGCACTGGGCTGGGAAACGTGGCTGAATGGCTTGGAGGTGGCACAGCAGCCTTTAGCGTGGTGCCGTGTACTTGTGCACCCACCGCACGTCCAGAGGTGGGCTCTGAAACACCTGCAGCCAAGTGGCCACACAAGGTCTGCCTCCTTCCCCCGGGCTGCATTTGCTTTCCTGCAGGCATGTGCAAAAAAAAACGAATGGAGAAAATCAAAGTAACAAACAAACATTCAAGGCTGACCCTGAATGTTTGTGGCCGGTAGATGAAAACAAAATTCATTGCAGCAACTTTTTGCAGGATGACCCATGGAATTTTGCTTTTAAAGGTTAGGTGGTAAAAGACATCGCTTTGCTGCTTGCAGGAAGGAGAGTTTAGCTGTAAGGTCACTTTGTGTTCACACTCTTGGAAATGTTACCTCCACCCTTCACAGGGAATGTAAATCAAGTAAAAAAACACCCAGCAGGGTTATCAGGGTAACACTAAATCAACACCAGCTGCAACTGCTAGGGGTGAATGTAAAATTTACAGTGAGGCATATGTCTATTGCTACTGAGCGATTAACAGTCTTTTCAATTAAAACATGCAGAGACCAAGATGATTTTTTTTTTTTAGTGGCCTAAAGAAAAGCAAACTTGGAGGCCAAACTCATCCAGGTTTTCTGTTCTGTGTTCATGAGGTCTCTAAATCAAGACTCTATTGCAAGCTGGAGGAAGAGAGGGAGGAGGGCAAACTTTCCTTTCAGCACTTTTAAAAAACTGCTGACTAAAATCTGCATCTATCATCTTGTTATTGAAAAGTATAAGTAAAAGGTGAGAGAAAATTGTGTCTGATATGGGATGTTTAGTTGACAGACAGCTCATTGTAACAGATGTGGCTCCTTTTAAATAGCACCGTAAATGAGATGCCAGAAAGACAAGGACAAAGGCTAGGAGAGAGCACTTAGACTAATTAGACAGAGAAATCCATTTCCTTTTTAGCTGAATGCTCCTCTTAAATGTGCAGAGATTTCCAAGTTACAAAGCGCAGGCAAAGGATGGAGACTGCAGCTATCAGTTCATAATCTGCAAGGCACAGGATAACAATGGTCCTCATTTTTCAAGTACTGATCTTCAGTAGTTTGTTAAACCTGCACATCATCTCCTCACTAAAGTACCTGCAGATTAATGGCATGGCTAGAAAGCTTTTCATCCTGTGTGTGTGTGTGGGGGGGGCAGTGGGGAGAATGGCCTCAATGCTTTTTTTTTATTTTAGAAACTCACAAAGTAAAGGACTGGTAGCCCAGATATTTACATATCCCAAACTTACAGGGGAAATAAGAATCAAGGTAAAAGACACAGAAATGGCACTATGGTTTCTATAGCAATCCGCACTCCAAGCTCAATGCGCCTTTCTGTGTGGGCTTTATGTTGGCTGCAAGATGTTAAAGGCAGGATCCCTCTCACCCAGCTTCAGCTCTTTCACTGCTGGTCGTTCATATATTATTATATATGAATGCACATAAACTGACATTTTCCAGGATCTTCGTATGGTTAACTTTGAGAGAGAGAGGGAGAGAGGCAACTCCAAAGTTTGTTTTATCTTGTCCAAGGTATGTGTCTGAGAGGGGCATCTCTGGAGGGTTGATCTGTCAACCTGTTGCCTCCCACTGACTACAACTGAGGTTCAGGATAGCAGAGTTGCTTCTAGGCAGAGTTAGGTAGCTATTTTACGAGAAGTGATTCTGCACATATCACCAGAAATCTCAGAAAATTTTTCACCAGTGATCAGCCCATTTGCTTATTTTTTATATCTTTGTTCTAGCCAAGACCAAAGAAGGGGAATTGAGAAAGGGAAACTCAAGGAAATGGGGAACATGACTAATTTTTGTTGCTCCTTTTTAAACTGAGTAGGCAGCCAAAATTTAGTGCCCTGGATGTTACGTGGAGTAACCAGTGATTGAGTTGGGTGTCTTTGGTGGAACTTTTGTGTATGTTTTTGTACATAAACAGTTATGCTTTCTTTGAAGCTGCAGGAATCAGCCAAATGGAAAATGCTTCTCAGCTCCCACCTCTCTACCTGTTCTGTCAGCATTTCCCTGAACTCCTTGAGAGCCCTTATTTGCAGTCATGTTACAGTGTTTATTCAGACCATGTCTTTGCCTGTGGTTTTTGGTATGTTTTTCTGCACCCTAGCAACAAGTAGCATGTGTTAGCAGGGCGGTAGTGGTGAAGACAGAGCAATGCGGTTCTCAGAGAGCCGCAGGAACCAGAGTGTGGACCTACGGTCTGTGGGTCATCTTTAGCCTGGTTGCTGTCATGTATTAGAGCCTGGGCTGAAGTGCATTTTCACTGCTGTCGCCCATGCCAGCTGCATTGACCAGGATGGACATCATAATATTAGTGAAAGACTAAGTAAAAAGTCTGGCAAGAGAGTGAAGTGAGGAGGAATAGAAAGTAATTGTTCGCTCCAAGGGAAAAAGGCTGAACTGTTTCTCATCTCCCTTTCAGAGCCAGCTCCGCTATAGAAGAGTAGGAGTGGGAACAGGGAACGATGAGCCCTGCTCCTTCCTACGTCTCCAAATATAGGAAGAATGTGTAGGATAGGAACATTGTTTTAGGAGGGATTTGGTGCTTCTGGGCTGGGCTCCTTGGAAGTATAGGAGCATTTAATCCATTTGAGGTGGAAAGCAAAACCTTTTACCAGTATGGCAACAGGCAGCTTTCTAGATAGTCTGAAGAGTAATGCAGTGTTTTAGTAACATATGAGCCAAACAAATGTGGTTTTTTGAGCATAAGATCTGCCAGACTCTTGCCAGTGGTGCTTAACAGGCAAATTGCTTAACAATTACAGGAGGGGTTCTGCAACTGGGATCTGTGCAGGTGCAGGCTCCTGGTTATAGGCCAGGCTGATTTTGCAATGCCACTGGCTGAAATTATTTTTAAAGGAAAACATGATGGAACTGTGTTTGAGTTGTTTCTACGTGTGTGTCTGTACCCATATATTTATATACACGTGCCTATAAGCGTGTGTGGGCATGCGTGAACATAGATAGGAGTGTGTTTGAACTGTGCATTGGCAGTATTTGGAGCAGCATAAAAGTATTGCCAGCCTTGCTGGTGATGAATTAACCCCTACGGGCTGAGCTTAGTTCAATGACTCTGAAACAAAACAAAGCAGTCCTCAGCACTGAAGATTAACAGCACATGGCGTGGTGAAATAATGGACATTAGAAACTCAGCAAAGTTGTTCTGTATTTTCAAACAGCGTGGGATAACGTGAGCACAAAAGCATATTGCAAGCATAAGCTCGGCATGGGTCAGGATAACAATCTCAGCTCCTGCATCTGGGCAGGACATCGAGCACACAGGGAAGTATTTTCCAGACTTAGCAGCTTGTGGACTTCATTTGCTTACACAGCCACAGAATAGGAAATGCACAGAGTCATTTATCTGTGATTTTTATCAGAGACTGTCTTAATGGAGTTACTAAGAGAACTAGCTGTAGAAGAGATTTTGGTGACAAATGTCCTGTGCTTTGCTGTTATGTAAAAAGCCACCTTACCTTCTCTGTCAGCTGTAGTATCCGGCTATAATTAGAAGAAATAATATCTGTCAAATAATTGGTTATACACATTTTAATTAATTTCCTGAGATGATTCTACTCTTGTGCCATTTATCTATCTCCCTGTGATTTCTTAATTTTCTCATTTGGGGAGAACTTCCGATTAATTGGACTCCAAAACCTTGCAAACAGCTCTGTAAATATACGCAGTAAGGTTTATTTCCTTACACTTGTAAGATACCAGTCTAAGTAACACATGGTTTTTTCAAAATGTGTCCCGTAAGTTATATAGCTCTATTGCTACTGAAAGTGGAAAAAAAATACAGCACAGCATCTTTCTTGATAGTTTTGTTATGCTATGAAGTAGGACTGTAGTAGTGCACGAGTGCCGTGAGCCTGCTTTGCTGGTTGGCCATGCTTCAAGCAGGTTAAGATTGTGAAAGATGTTTTTGGTGAGATGAAATGTTTTGAAATACAAGGCTTGTTCATCTCCTTATGGCTTGGTAATTTTGTTCATCTCATTGTGGCATGTAATTTTCTTTTAAAAAAGTTAACCCGCAGAATTTTCAGAATTGTGAATTTAGTATTTCTGTCAGACAGGGATGAATATCCTCTCCAAAGTGCATAATCAAAAGAAGTAAAAAAAGGACCCAAACTTTAAAAAAAACCCGTTTTTTTCCTAGGCATGGGGCCAGCTGAAAGGCAGGAAAAAGGTGTGGAGAAAAGCAAGGGAATCAGTTCCCAATCTTTCCTAGGGCTACTGCTCCCGATAGCACCTGTGTGTGTTGCGTTGGCAGGCGAGCTGCCCGAGGGGCTGCAGTCCTCTCCAGCAGATCCACAGGTGTGCGAGTGCGAGACTCGCTCCAGATCCGCGCCTGGTGCCCTCCTGCCCTGCCTGGCCCTGCCGTGGGGAGCGAGCGGCGACGGTGGCAGCAGCTCATGGTGCCAGCCCTGTCCCTCCTGCACCGGCGGCTTGCAACAGACACCGGCACGCAGGGACTGCCATAGCTGAAAGAGCCTCCAGGCTCAGGGCAGAGTTTGGGATGAAAGAGAAGATTTTCTGTGGCTTTGTATAGATAAGAAAGTATTAAACATCCCGTGCTTCTCTGGAATAAGGATAACAGGATGATAGGACAAGGGGTAATAGTTTTAAACTAAAACAGGGTAG
>BOSO01011316.1:230-52871 GCA_018403395.1 Gorsachius goisagi | reverse complement strand
TTGTATCAGGAATAGTGTGGCCAGCAGGACTAGGGAAGTGATCGTGCCCCTGTACTCGGTGCTGGTGAGGCCAAACCTCGAATACTGAGTTCAGTTTTGGGCCCCTCACTACAAGAAAGACGTTGCCATGCTGGAGTGTGTCCAGAGGAGAGTCACAAAGCTGGTGAGGGGTCTGGAGCACAAGTCTTACGAGGAGCGGCTGAGGGAGCTGGGGTTGTTCAGCCTGGAGAAGAGGAGGCTGAGGGGAGACCTTATCGCCCTCTACAACTGCCTGACAGGAGGCTGTAGCGAGGTGGGGGTCGGCCTCTTCTCCCAGGTAACGGGTGATAGGACGAGGGGGAATGGTCTGAAGTTGCGCCAGGGCAGGTTTAGGCTAGACATTAGGAAAAATTTCTTCCCAGAAAGGGTTGTCAGGCTCTGGAATGGGCTGCCCAGGGAGGTGGTTGAGTCCCCATCCCTGGAGGTATTTAAAAGAAGGATAGATGAGGTGCTTAGGGACATGGATTTAGTGGTGGGATGGCAGTGCTAGGTTAAAGGTTGGATGTGATGATCTTAAAGGTCTTTTCCAACCTAAACAACTCTATGATTCTATGACCCAGAGGCCAGCAAGGTCTGAGGTTAAGTCTCCTTTGCTGTTCCTGGGCTGATCAGCAGGGTGCACAGGAGGAAACTGCACCCAGGGCACCCTCTTTCATGCAGGCTCCCATGCAGGGAGGAGGCTGCCTCCTGCCCGGGAAGCCTGGTGGGCATTGTGTTCAGCAGAGCTTTTGCTATCCCCATCTCACTTTGGGGAGCGTAGGTCTGTGGTGCTGCATTTAGTCACTTCTCAATTGTCAGAGACAGCACCAAGAGCAAAATACATCTTCCCTGCTCCTCCAGACCATTTTCAACCCCTCGGACATTGGTGTATTGAGCCATTCAATAGCATATGTCCTTCTATACTTCATATACCTTTCTCTTCTTTGCTTTTTCGTCACGTTGCAAGGTTGCACGTTCCCTGCACGTTAGTCTCTGTGTTGTATTCCCTCACAATCTGTGACAACATGCTTCTGGTTTGGGCCCAAATCCCACTGGCTGCATATTTAGCTTCTCTCCTTCCTGCCTATCTCGCACCCCAGATTTGCTGTCACATCCATTTGGTGGGGTCAACTGAAGGATGGCGTTGGCCGCTGTGGGAGAGGCTCTGATGCCTTTGTGGTATCATGAAACAGCACCAGGAGCCCCAAGCGAGGCCAGTCCACCTGAGTGTGCAGAAAGTTGAATTGCCACCGCCTCCTGCTGTTGCTGTGATAGATAGTACCACAAAGTGTATGTGATGTGGTTATTAGGCTGTGATTCGGTTCATACTGAGCAGTATTGATTGGTGTTGGTTCAGCGCTTGCTACATATTTTATCAATTGACCTTCTAGATTGTATTCCTGCTCTGCTTCTTTTACTTGCAATTCTGCTTTATCTCCAGTTTTTGTAGCTCCTAATCTTCATGTGGTTGATTTCTCATAGTATTTCTTTAGTATTCTGTTACACAGAAAGGCTCTTTCTAGTGTAACTATGCTTCCCTTCCTTTGCTTCCCTTCCCCTTGTTTGCTTTTATAAATCTTTTTTTTTTTTTAAGAAATCCACCTGCTCTTCCCTGATACATCAATTCCATTAAGAGATTCAGCTTCTAAAATATTTTTGCCTTCAGCAGAAGAAACAAGTCTAAATGCAGGTGTTTTGTAGTAAAGCTCGAGGGTGCAGAAACTGGTTTTATAGCAGATCTTGTCAAATAGGATTTACAGAACCTGATAACATAATGCAGTTCGATAACATAATGCCTTCACGAGCTCTTCTCCTGGCCATCTGTGGAGCCTCACGGTTACACCAGCTGAAGTTCTGGTAGCCTATTTCCAAGATGTTGTTTGTAAATATGCACTGAAAATGTGAAAGAATAATTGTTGTTAAGTGAATTTAGCTGGGTGCAATTCATTGCATGTATTAATTCTGGACTTCTACTGAGAATGAGGGAGACAACATTGTCTGCTCTGTTGGTTTAGCACTGGCTGGTAGGAAAACAAGGTAGGGGCCTAAAATATTTACCTGGATCTTCGCAACTGCCTGTATGGCAAAATTAGGGTTGAAACAAAAGAATTTCTGGCTCATAGCTCCCTGTTCAGTCCAGGAGCATGTTGCAGACCCCTGACATACAGATCTGCTGCATCAAATAAAGGGACTCAGTTTGCAAGAAAATTCAGCTCAGGAAAAAATAAGGAAGTTTTTGCCAGTCAAACAAAGTAAAAGATATATAATACACTGTTGAGTTACAATGTGTGCAAAACTTACCTTCAGCAAGGAGGTGCAGAGCATCAGAAAGGCAGCTAGGGGATTTTCAGACCTTTTTGTTAATTGGAAGAGATATAAAATGTCTCATAGTAAACATGAATCCATGCAGATATGAATTAGGGTAAATTAAAGATCTCAGATTCATATGCCTTGCTGAAGTTCAGAGTTATCAATTAGAAAACGCTTTCTAGGATCTTATTACAGCCTTTGTGTAGGAGTGAATTTGAAACTCACAGCCCAGAAGAGTGGTGGTTGCTGTCAGAAGGGGGACAGGAATTTCAAAATATATGTTACGGAATTGTGATAAGGTGCCAGCTCTTTAGAAATCTCCCTTTGTCAATAGCGCACAAGTGCCTGCCCTCCATGCAGTTTCATCCAACGCTTTCTTTAAGGACCTGGATCATGGGAGGCTTAGTTAGTCTGAAGATAAATCAAATCTAAGGAAGACTTCAAGCAGAATGTGGGAAAGACTTAGAATTAAAAGTGATTCTGACAAATTGGACACATTGCCTAAAACCAGGATGAAATTTTGCCTCATGCGAGGTAGTGGGCAAAAAATCATTAATTAAATATAGGACGTGAAACCATTTGTTTCTTCCAGGAAGGATCTTGGAACTATGTTGGATCACAAGGTGAGCAGGTGTGAACAATGTCAGCCTGTTGTGAAAAGGAGAAAGTCCATCCTGAGGTGTGTAAACAACTAAGACGTGAAATAATCTTTCTGCTTGTAAAGCTATTTTGTGTCCAATATCAGGCATTGTGCTTCAAGAAAGCCATAGATCACTGAGAGAGGACGGAGTAAAGCAAGATTAAGGTATCTAGAAAATGTGACCTAAACATATAGTCTAAGAAGAAAAAAGGCAAAGATTTGGGTTATTTACTCTGAGGGGGAGTAGACTGGTGGGGGAAATGGGACAGGATAACAGTTTTCAAGTGGAAGGAGGAGGGAATGATCTGTTCTCTACATCTATGGCAGGCAAAGCAAGAAGCAGCGGCTATAAGCTGCAGAGAGAAGAACCTGGGTGAGAAAGCAAGAAGAAACATGAGGGTAGTGAGGAACTGTACAGGAACATCTGTGGAGCTGGGGACGCATCCTCCTCAGTGAGCAGTCTTTCAGAGCAGGGGAGATGAGCATCCGCTAGGAACTGCACTGAGATACAGCTTGTCCTACCCTGGGACACCTCAAGGTGTTCTTCAGCTCTGCCTCCTGTGATTCCACAATATCTATGTTGATAAAACCTGCAGGAATGATGCTGTGTCTACAGAAAGCATGGGACAGGTAGATGATAAACTGGTTGTGCAACACTATGTCTGCATTAATGTTGGTGAGATTTTTGCCGTTGATTTTTGTGTCGGCAAGCACAACACCCCAACATTTACCTTACAAGTGCAGAAGTGCAACTTGTTGGTGTTGTGTTTTGTGTTGGTTAAAAAAAATAATAATCCTGAAATCATAGGGGTGCCTTTGGGTCTGCTGGGATTTTCCAGAGCTTCCTTGCACATGCAGTGCTCTGTCCCGAGGAGCCTTCTTCCTAGTGCTGCTATTCCCCTTGCTCTCTCCAAGTAAGTAAACTGTAAGAATATTTATGCTGTGTCTAATACTGTTGTTTTTATTTGAGTGGTGGGCTCATAATCGTTGGGTGCAGACACACATCCTGTTTAGACCTAGCTATGCTACAGTAAAATGTTGCTCCTGCCCCTTTCTTTCCTGCACCCCCATTAGGTGGCCTCAGAAGAGCCAATGTGAGGGACCTGGGTGCACATCAGCCAGGCTACCTGCCACTGGCCCACCCCTGTCCTTTGGTAGATGCTCTGCTGCCAACAAGAACAAGTACTTTAAATAATGGGATGTGTACCTGGAAACAAGCATTGCTGATGAAGCTCCTGTGGAAACAGGCAGCTTGGGTGCATCAATCTCATGGATGCAGGCTGTGTGTTCTCTGTCAAGAGGTCCTGGTCATCCTTATTTTACTAGTATAGATGTAACCTCTGTTGCCAGCAAATTCCTCTAAAGCAATAGCTGCTATTGTAGGGAGACTTGCCGTGAGGGCAGTGACACTTCAAGCTCAACCCAACAGTCAATGTGTCTTCAGCTAAAAAATGGCAGAATCCTAAACAGATTCCCTCTGGTTCCTAGAACAGTAGCTCATCTCCTGAACAATACAGGGTGATATGAGTGCTTTACCCAAGCTCCATCAGCTTCAACAGATTCTCAGCAAATTTCTAAGCTGTATGGCCATTTCCAGACAATCTGACCCAGATGAAGCCAAAACCAAACAGGCAGAAGGAGATAAAGCCCCTTTGGTCTAAGCTCTGAATGCAATGTGGAAATGTGAGGTCAGGTCTTTGTCTCAGCATGGCACAGAGGGATGCAAAGTGCCTTTTCAAACCTATCTTTCCCTCTTGTACCAACACTGGAAGGAAATAACACATGCATTTTAGAAATTGCCTCTCATTCAATATGGCAATATTTGAGTGTGTTAGTGAAACCACTTTAGAATGACATTTAAACAAAAGAAAAAAAAAAAATCCTACTTCAGTTATCTCTGAACAGACCAGCCTGCCCGATAATGTTACAGTATGAGGGTAGCAAGAGAAGTATTTTCAGAGCAAAATCACTTGCCAGAAAAGTTATGGTCCATTTTCTTAAAACTACCCTAAAGCAATGAGTTATATATATATATATATAAATGTGTGTATATATATAAAAATATGTATATATATATGTATATTTAATTTCCCAATGCATTAGAAACAAGCTAGCCATTGCCATCTTGGAGATTTTAGAGGAAATCATAATGGTCACCTCAGGGTTTTGTTCTAATATTTTTCTTTTTTTTTAATCTACTTCATTCATTGAAACAATTTTCACGCTTGTGTTAATTCACAGTGCCATACTACTGCAACTATTTGACCAGTTTTGGAGTCAAACTTGAATACTTTCCCAGTTTAGATCTTTGTGTGTCTCAATTATATAAAAATTAAGGCCGGAAAGATGGTGAAGACTTACTAAGACTTCAAGAAAAGCCACTTTTATTACATATGAGGAATGATGTTGAATATTGGTGTTGATCAATTGATGTTGAACCTTGGTGTCCCTCTAGGATTCTCTCCCTCCCAGATTTTGTAGCTCAGGTTTCTCATTACCTCAGAAGCTGCAGGGCTTCCCTGGGGGTCAGAAAGATGCAGTGTGTTTCAACACATCCTGTAAGTGCTGCAAAGTCCAGAGAGGCTCTGGGGGGGCAGGATAGCTGAAGAGGGTCTTGCCAGGGAGACTGATATCTGAGAGAGTATCTTTGAAGACTATTGTGAGGAAGACAGGGAAGAAAATTTGTAAGATGATGTTGAGAATGAGTTCATGTTCATCAGGGAGATAAAAGCTGGTAAGAAGGAAGGAAGAATAAAAGATGCAGAAAAAGCATTTTCCAGAATGGAAAAAGAGGAAAAAGAGAGGATGTTGGGGTAAGATAAGAGAAAAAAAAATCTCAGTGGTTTTCTTTTTGGGGCAATAGTTTTTGGAGCCAGATTTGGGATGTTTTAAGTTGTTTTGAAATTCTTTTTCACTGCAATATTGCTTCCTCAGAGCAAGGTTGAAAATGATGGGTGATAGGTAGCCAAAGACCATTTCTATCCCCTGCCTTGTTTGATTACCATCCACCAGGGTAGGTGAAAAGAAAATGAGAGATGCTCTACACTCTTTTCTTTTTTCTGCAGGAGCCACAAATAGTGGAAAACCATCTGCCTCCGGTCTTAAAAAATCAAGAGAAAGTTCCCAAGGGCAAGCCATGGAGTGACTCCAGGGCTGACCACACTGCTGACAAGCAAGAGACAAACCAGCCTGTAATGGTACAGCCCTGGCAGACATATTCTCCATTCTTTGAACCCATCACGGTACCTCCCCACACCCGCAGTTCCTAACCTCAAGTGCTTGCGGGGCGAGGATTGGGTTTTGCTCTTTTTTTTAATGATCCTTTCGAGCACTGATAAATTTCATTCAATCTTCTGCAATGTGAACAGAGTGTGAAATCCTGCATTGCTACACAGTGGAAAGGGAACAGGGCTATCTTGTAATGTACTTATTTGTCTCTGTGAGGGATTGCTGCCAAGCTTCTGTGAATAGACTTTTTTTTGGCCGCCCTCCCTCAAATGAGCAAAAATGCTGAAAATTTATTCCCACAAACCCCAAAACTTCTTTCTGGTATTTCATGACATTAAAACACACATACAAACATGTATACACACGTGCAAAACTTTGCCAGGATTAAAACCACTTTTTTGTGACCACAGCATCTTCTTTCCCAAAGCCTCAGAAAATACTTGAAGGTATCTAAGTTACCAGTTTACTCAAAGCTTTGGTTTTTTTTTATATCTCTGTAACTCTAAAATCATTGCCATTCTGACAGACAAAAATCAAACCTGAAAAATACAATGCATATCCTGTGCAGCTATATTAAGACTATTTCTGAGATGGAGGAAAAAGAAGGGAGGAGAACAGTTAAGTCAAACATTTAAGTAGGTAACAGTTCACATTCCATAGCTGGAGTGGGTTCTTTATTAAAAGAAAAACAAATAAAAATGCCTGATTAAATGTTCTTTGCATCGTTATAAATCTGATGTTCTCCAAAGAAGGCCAGGCATTCGCTTGGAGCGTGTGCACATGAGTAAGTGTGTGTGCGTGTTATATCTATTTCTATGTAGAGGACATATTTCCAGCAGCGGCAGGTAGTAGAACTGATGAGTACAAGATGGGAAAAGGCTTTGGTGATGAATGATCAAATTTTCAGAAACATCTCACCTCATTTGATTTGTTCATAAAATCCATTACAAGAATAAATAGTATTTTCCTACCTCAGGCATTCTGTGGTTCTTGGTCACAGGGTGATGGTTTTCTGCAGTATCTGAAGTTGGAGGTTTGTTGTTTGTTGTCTTTTGTTAAATAGTATGTCATCTGAAAAAATACCCACATTTTTTCTGAAAGAACATTGGGAAGTTGACAGCATCATCAAACAGTCAGCAGTGGTGTATAGGTAAGGAATTATATGAAGAACTTCCTAGCTAGACTGATCTATTTAATAGCCAGGGTTGAGAGAAGGAGGGCAAAAGAGCCAAAGAAATGATTGTGCTGATATAAACATTTCTTCTGTCATTTTTCTTCCTCTGAAAATGAAAGCTTCTTGAATGGCCCGTGCTGTCCATTTCAATCAGCTTTGGTGGGGCCGAGGTGGAAGCTTGGGCTCACACCAAGGAAAAGTCTCTGCAGCTCACAGAGTCAGAACCAACAGAGGCTCCAGAGACTCACAAATACTTAAGCTTATTAATATATGGGAGGCTTTATAAGGCTGGGAGCCTTTATCAGGGTCTCAAATACAGTTTTTATGGCATTTTAGTAGGGAAGTTCGTGTTGCTCTTAGATCACTCAGGTGCTGAGACGTTTCCTTCTCACTCCTGGCAAAGTTAGCGATTAGCAACCTGGCCAGTGCTCTGCCTCATGGATTTCTGTGCAACACAACAACTGGTGCAAATGGCTTCCTGCAAAATCTTGAGAAAGGTGTGCGTGCATGCCTCTTCCTCCCCAGGGCCAACAGGACAAGGGCAATTCACAGCCACAGAGTGTACAAGGAGACTCTGAGATGCTCTCTGCTGTGCTGTGGTCCCAAGGGTGTCCCCACAGATGAAATAGCATCCTGGCTTACGCTCCAAGTCATATTGGAGTTCAGGTTGCTCTCTCTCGTCCGAGGTTGTGCCAGGGGTGGTGGGCAGGGGCCAGGCTCTGCCTCCTCCCCATGGGTATTTTGGGCAAACATGGCCTTTGCGGAGATCCCGTGTCCTGTGGCTTCTGCCTGCCTCTGGAAGCAACTCTGTGGCTTGAAACTTTTCTTCTCATCTGGCTACCTATGGTGTCATGTTCACGAACTTGTGAGAACTGCCAGACCCTCTGCATCTGCTGCCTCGGCTCTCAGCACTGTGTTTCTGCCTCAGGTGCTTCCCATGAGGTACGTTGGTCTTTTTATGGTGCCTACATTGCTGGAGGACTGCAAGCACCACGCCAGACCGTGCAATCCTCTTTGCTTGGCAAACTCTCATTGCAGCCCCAAGAGTTCATTCTCCGAGCAGACTCTGCCCAAGTGTTCTGCTGCTGGTACCAATCACCCTCTGCTCCCTTGGCTAGGATGGATCAGTCCAACCCCCGCCCCCTGCTGATTTTTGATGATCGATACCTCTGCCTTACTTGTATGACAAATTCTTCTGCAATTTCAGTCTCTTCATATTCTCAGCTGCTTTAAAACAGAACTCTTCTTCTGTTTGTTTTCCTATTCGCAGTGAAGCATAGTTCTAAACCTTTTCCAGTTGCTCACAGGTTTCCAGAGACTTTGAACTCTATTGTGGATTTTACTGCTTCCTTGTCTTCTTAGATACTTCCTTAATTCTTCTGACAGCTAGAACCATATGCTGTGTGGTAGTTACTGAGACAGGGAGTCTCAAAGAGGTTAATAGTGCACATTAAAAATACAGTTTTCCACAGGTCTCATTGGGAAAAATGCTATTGAACTTTTGTTGGCCATTTGGGCTTTTTATGTGTAGTTCTGTTTAAAATGTATTCAAGTAAGTGATTCAAGGATGAAATTTTAGGTCATAGAAGGTGGAAAGGCTGAGAACTCTGAAAAAATAAAAACCTTTGTTTTTTAAGAGGACAGTACAGCTCTTGCACTGGGCTGATGGCAATACATGTTTCCTCCCACCGCTCCAATCGACGTACTGAATTTGAAGGAGTTGCACAGTACTCAGAGGGCATCGTGCCATAGGTTGGCCAAGCCCTCTCCTCTGTGGTGACCCTACGAGAAAGGGCACTGGAGAGGGATGGTCAGGCAGGACTGGACTGTGGGATCAAGTTGTTTGGTAGCCTGAAATGCCAGGTTTGTTTGGGGGAGGCAGGGACAAAGTCCTTGAATGAGTCCTGCTCCTGCTGTTTCTCAGGCTTGGCCTAGGGTAGTTCTTCTGTCCGTTCCCACACATCTCTTGTAGGTGATGGGCGAAGGCACACGCTGGGAAGGCTGAACACTGTCTCCGACATTTGATTGTTGTGCTGTTGGTGAGGTTAAAAACAATAAGCTGCAGTTTCAGGTGTCTGGGTTAAATATTTTAAATTTTATTGTGAGTGGGTCGATTTGGAGTATTTGGACACCAGGCTCTCCATGTTGAAGGAGCTGAACTTCCCTCTCCACTTCTCCCCCTTTCTTAACTTAGTTTTTGGCAGTAGTTTGCAGAAAACACATCTGCTACTCTTGGCAACTAAAGGCACCTTCGTTTTCAGATAGATTCTGTGTAAATACCAAACAAAACATATATTACAGACACTTGGATTGGATCTAGTATAAAATTTGCCTCCTAAACTACCTTTTTCTCTTCTGTTTTATGCAGATGTAAGAGCATTTCTGCAACTATGTACGACTTTCCATTTACATATTTTCATATCTAATTGAGGTCTAGTGGACATCCTCCTGCCCCTGCTTCTAAGGGCATAGCCTGCAAAATGCAATCTGGAGTGAGCACTGCTGCTGTTCATTTGCTGAAGAAATAGAAAGGAATAGACCCCATTTCACCCGAACCTCGGTGGAGCTGTGTCAGGTCCCGAGTGGGATTCCCCCTTCAGCAAACATGATGGGCACACTGAGCAAATTATTGCCATGAGTTGCTTGCTTCATGATTTTTTGTCCTTCCTCTCCTTCGGGTTTTGGTCTGTCCATAACAAGTTGGGATTTCATCAAGTGACCCCAGCACCTCTCTGAAGGATTCTTTGTCTGCAGAGCT
Source organism: Gorsachius goisagi (assembly GCA_018403395.1). Lineage (NCBI taxonomy): Eukaryota > Metazoa > Chordata > Aves > Pelecaniformes > Ardeidae > Gorsachius > Gorsachius goisagi. Next base: position 42,743 of record BOSO01011316.1, on the reverse strand, counting down.
GCTGGGCACCCGTCCGGCTGGCTGGAGACAGAGGTTACGTGGTATGTTTCTGTCCTTTGAGTGGACTTCTAGAACCCTTTTTCTGGGATAAATATTTGGGTTTGCAGTTTTGAAAATTGCTTACCACAAATATTTGCCTAAAATTTGCTGGTGCAGAGAATGTTTCTTCAGTAAACACATTTGCCAGCATGTTTTCAGTCAGTAAACACCACAGAGGTGTGAACACAGTTGAAGGGAATTAATTTTTAATATAAAATAATTTGTAGAAGGCTGGAATCAGCTTTTTATCATGTATTTTAGGGAACACTCTTCAGTCGAGACCCAGATACGCTCAGTGCAAGCCCGTACCTTTTGGAAGCTGGGTGGCAAGAGGAGAGTGCTTTCAGAGCGCAAGATGCAGCGATGTGTGCCCCTGTTTGGAGGGAGCTGGCGGTGTACCTGTGCATGGTATGAACCAGCTCATTTAACCCAGCCGGGCATGAATGATGAATCGCCGCACTGTGAGGGTCCTCACAGCAGTCCTTGTGACAAGTCTTTTCTGGGGGAGTGAGAGGGGAGTGGGAAATGGGAGCTCTTGCTGCACTGAGGTGGCGCTCAGTGGGGTTGAGTGCTGAAGAACTGGTGGGACTCAACCTGTTCCTGTGGTGATGTGGCCCAGGAAAGTTGGGTAGTGTGAGGAAGAGGAGGCCTGGTCTTCCTGGTGGGGTGGCAGCACCTGGCCAGGCTAGTGAGAGCAACTGCTCATGTTTCAGGCTGCCTCCTTGGTGTCCTTCCCCTGCACCTTGAAGTCCTCTCCCATTTGATGGTGGGGCACCTTATCCTAGGAATGTTTTCTCATTGCAGGTTCTCCTGCCATCCTTGGTGGGAGGAGAAGTGCTGTACTGCTTGTAGGTTCTCTGAGATGGGGAGAAGAAGAAGAACTTTGGGAAGAGGTGGCAGGCTGTGGTGATATCTGCTCCTCAACTCTGTCTCTCGATCTGGGTCCAGCCCATGGTGGGGCTCACTGTGCCATAGCATGGGGGTTCCACCTGGCCTGGGACTGGTGAGAGGAGAGTTTGCCCGGGGTGCTGGTGCGTGCAGTGTTGGCAGGCTGTACCAAGGATGTGGCTTGATTATTATGGATTCCCACTCCAGTTTTAAAGCTAATTTGCAAGCTCCAGAGAAGTGATGGCTTGGCAGAGGGGAGATGTCATTATTCTTATTAGCACCAGTAGTTTTAGACCAAATCCTCTGTCCCCACTCCCCCTGAGAGTTTGCTGATTTTCAATCAAGAAATGTTGGTACCCCAGTTGGGTAAAAATGTTTATTTCTGGGCAGGGGAACAGTCTCTCTGAATGACATGGCCAGGAATACAAGCAAGAAATCTTGTTTTCGTTCCAGGGCTCTCTGAAGCTTGTCAGGGCTGCTGAAGATAATCAAACCCCCGTTTTATTAAAGATCCTTTTCTTCATCAGTATGTTGTCCACTGGCAAAGTGGGAGGCTCAGTCACTGGTGCCAGAGCAGACTGAGGGCTCATAGAGAAACTAATTATATTTTGCTTTTTTTTTTCCTTCTTTCATTGCAGAAAGACAGAATAGTTGTGAATAAATTGGGAAAGGGGAGGGTGAGGAGGACTGAGAGTTCATTAATATTCATATTTAGCCACAAGTACACAGAAAAGGTGACAAGGAGCTGGCTCCCTGGAAACCTATGCACCTTGGCAGTAGATGGAAAATTGCATTTAATTATAGCTACCTTTAGCTCAGCACCTAATGAGCATGTTTGAAACCATGCAGGGTTGTCGTATACTAGAGGAAGATCCAAGACTCAAACAGAAAATTAAAAGCTTCCCTCCTCCTTCCCTGCTTCGCTGAATTCAAAATAATTCTGCCAAGGCCCAGGAGACCAAGTGGACTTTTATTCTTGATTTCCCAGTGATTATCAGAGAAATCCATCCAGGGGGGAAAAAAAAATCAAATAAGATGGTCACCAAGGGGAAACAAGCACATTTTAATGGGGAGTAAAAGAATGGGGACTTATTCCATTCTCACTTTGCCTAGTGAGCACTGCTAGGGTCTTGAGGTCTCTCTTTTCTTTTTTTTTTTTTTTTTTTTTCCTATCTCTCATTTCCCACCGATTTATCTATTCTTTGATAGCTTTTGGTGTTTTTTTCTTCTTTGTTTTATTTTTGGGGAGACTGTTATCTCTGGATTTTGATACCTTGTAGCTAGGGAGAAGAAAAGCCAAGGAGATTTCTTTCACACACATTTCTTAGGGTTGCTTTAGCATGTTGGTTCCCACAGCAACTTTAAAACCGTAGAGCCAAATCCTTCTCTGTAGCACACAAGGACAGGCAGAGACTGAAGCTAGTGGAGATGCCCCATATGAATTTATGAGTTTAGGGGAAAGCAGAATATGGTCTATACTTGGCCTCTCATCTAATAAACTTTGCCTTGCTGAAATAAGTCTTAAACAAAGCATTTGAAGTGCTTTTAAACTTACAGCAAGGGACGGGTGTTTGTAGCACAAGTCCAGCAGAAATCACTTTCATCTTGGTGGCCGAGGTAGGAAAGCGAGTATCCTGAATTATCGCTTATATTTTTAACACTTGCTGAAATGTGTCTTTTCTCACACAGTCCAGCCATGAGCTGTAGATAATGACCTAACAGAGGACTGCATTTACCTTTAAGGTATAGCTTCTTCCAATGTGACTAAACCTTAAAAGGTTTGGCAAGTGAAATGCAGTGTTGACACAGGGGCACGGTACAGCTCTGCAGTTACTGGGCTGTTTCTCAACCTCATCGCTGCTGAGGGCAGACGGAGCAAGTCTGACGGTCAGCGATGCTGCCGGTTCGTTTATGTCCCTACCTGCGAAAGCCTGGTCGGCCGTGTCTCGTCCCGTGAGGTGTGCCCAGTTTGCGGTGCAGGGGGAAGGAGCTGCTGAGGAAGAGCCAGGCGTGCCGCTGGGAGCCCAGAGGTGAACCCGCGCAGGCTGGCAAGGATGGAGGGCAGCTGGCATGGGCACCAAGCTAGGAAATGATGGTCACAACTGGCGCTCGATCTCTCAAGTTTAGGCCAGTTGTTTCTCAGATTCCACTGGTTTTTTTGAGAAAGCACTGCGTTTGCTTCTTTCCCAGCTCTGTCCCTGGAGAATTTGGTAAACCTTGGGAGAAACAGAAAATCATACGGGTTTCCATTTAGCCTCTCTTCCTCTTTGGGTCTTTGTCTGGGGGGACCTTGCTAACGGTTCATGTTGCTTAAATATCCCTATGCTCCTAGCAGACAGATAGCACAGGCACTTGAGAGATTCTTGAGATAAATCTCTCGTGGAGACGCAACGGTTACTGCACCACATGTTTTGTCCCTCCTGCTTCCTTGGCATGCATTTAGTGATTTGCTGGTTTGCGGGAACTACTCTCAGCTTCAGAACCCATCCATGTCTTCTATTTCTTATTTCTTTACCTGGAGATGTTTTCTTCTGCTCCTGCTTGTTTTGGATTCATATTGCTTTACTAGCAACATTACGGTCTGTTTTGGGTGATTCAGAACAGGACAGATAGAAAGGCACAAATATTATTCCCTGGCAAATAAACAAGCCTAGATATGCTTCAAATACATTTAAAAACATTCTAAACCCCTATTCACAGGCAATTTATGTAGCTGACTACTGGGCAAATGTAAATCCCTAAATCCTTTTCCTTTATTTTGATCAGCGTTGCTTTGTCTTCCTTTTGCTTTTCTTGTCAGCTTATTTCTAAAGGGCAGTAGGTACCCACATGCTTTCAAAAGTCCTGTTATTTTGCTTTTTTAGACACCTGCATACCACAGCAAAATGCTACCTCAGTTGTCACTCATTTTTTGAATGAAAATCATCTTTAATTATGGTCAAGAAAGAAACCTTACATGCCTGTCATTAAAGGCATCATAGATACCTATGGCTGGATGCTGCTGCTGCTGTGCTGTTTATTAGAGTCCAGCCCCTTACTAAGCTGTCAGCCAAGCAGAGGCGATGCAGAGTGACAGGCGTTTCTGAGTAGACTTCAGGATGTGCCAGAGCCCCAAAGTGAGTCATGAGGTGTGACAGACATCCACAATTTTTTAGCTCGAAAAGCTGTAAGACGCCTTTCTCTGGGAAAAATAGCTGCTACCCGGAGAGCCGCGGTCTAGGCGCTGCGGGTCCTGCCTGTCAGTGCTGCAGGGAAGGAGATACTGTTGTGCAGGCTGGAAATGGTACAGCCCAGTTAGGAGAGAGTTATGGGAAAATTTCCTTGGACTTCTTGGTCTTTCACGTGTAACTGTCAGGGCCATCGTGATACCTTGCAATGCATAGTCCACATCACTTCAGTTCGCTTGGGGAATGAGAAGGGATGTCCTCTGCCTGCTATCTGCCTTGCCAGTAAATGTGGTCTGAGGAAGTGTGGGGAAAAATACAGAGTCAGTGCAAACGTGAGAGGGTTTTTTTTCCTAATCTTTTTGTTTAAAATGGCGAGAAAAATTAGAATTTTGAAGCATACCCAGGCTGAGATGAAGCAATTGAGCCAGAGGAAAAATAATTTCAACTCCAAAAGGCTGCTGTTGCACTTTAATACACCTGAGGAATCTGTGTGCTTCCTTTGCCTTGCCATGCCATGGCAAATCTTGCCTGCTCCTTGGGGAAAAGGGAGTCAATGAATTAGCCCATCTCTTGAGGCAATCCAGCAATATTTCCAGTGAAAACATTTTGATTTTCAGTGAAATAAGTGTCAGCAATATTGTGTCGTTTTAGCTTTCAGTGAAGTGTGTGGAAAAAATATTTTGGGTTTTGAATTTTTTTTTCTCCTTGAAGATACACCAATTTTGTGGGGGAAGAAATAAGCTTAGCTTTATTGGTGACACTATTTTCTGTCAAGAAACCATTTCATCTTAATGGAAAAAATTTAATCAAGCATAGAAAAAAAAAGTACTTTTCTAGGCAGCAATCCTGTCACCTGTAGAGAAGAGATTTGGGATTTGGGGTGGTTTCCTTCTGGTTTTGAGCCTAAAAGCTTATGTTTTCAAACTCCTCAAGTCAGCCTCATGCTGTGCGGGCATGCACAGCTGGAGCATTATGAAAAATAAATAAAAATAGAATAGCCAGAGTTGGTAAAAGTGGCTTCACCTGCTCCACTAAGAGGTTTGTGAAGCAGTGCTCCCCTGTGGGAAATGGCACGCACCCATTCTTGCCGTTGTCGGTATGACTTTTATGCATTTCCTTTGAAATAAGATTCTTTTGTGTCAGCTATATCTTTATCAATCAGGGCTGCATGATAAAGCCCTAACACTGAGATGATGAGGTAAATTTAGATTGTGGCTACTGCTGATACCCACTGACCGATCCTCAACAATTGTGTAAGAGCCTGTAGGAGGATGCAGGGAGGTGTCCCTGCAACAGCAGAGACCGGGTATGGGATTGCATCAGGCATGAGAATAACTGTACGTACAGAATGTGCACATATCCATATGTTTGGATGCTGGTGGGTGTTTTTTAAAGTTACTGTTTTAAAGATATCCACACAGGTGGCTAACAAACGTTTGTTAGATGGCACAGCACGAATGTTGAAGCAATCTGACCGCTTGTGGGTGAGAAATAGGAGAAGCAGCGCTGGGTGTCTAAGCTTTTCTGGGTTATAGTTGTTTGCCTTAAGAAGGAAAGGACTATTTTTTTCCAGTTAGCTTTGGGGAAGTGCACAGGGCTGTGTGGAGGCTGACAGCAGGCTCTTGTTTCAGAGGAAACAAAATCCCCATCGGATAGAGGCACTTTAGAAAAACAAACCCAGTTTTGATGATGTGATTTATTTTTTTTTTTTTACAAACCATATTTCATGCCTGGGCACAAAGTGTTATTTTCTTAGTCATTCAAAGGAAATAAAAAAGGGGTGTAAGGTGTGGGGGGAAGGGATTGGTTTGGGTTTTGTTTTAGGGTTTTTTTTGATAATGGAAATATGTATTGAGGCCAGAGTGTGTCATTGTAGAACAACTCTGTGATGAGCAGCAGAACGAAGTTGCACAGCCCCAGAGGTTGGGAGTTCATTTTCAAAGGCCACAAGATCATCAGAGAGGCACAGTCCTGCACTGCTTTCTCATGGGATGATGAGAGTTTTCTCCTGCAGCCAGTCAGCTTCTCCAGGTTTCGTTTCCTCTCTCCGTTTCAGGGTCACAGGAGCATCCCCTCCAGGAGGACTGGTTTGTTGTATGGGCAGTCACTTAGAGGACAGAAGATGTTGCTGTTGCCTGTTCAGAAGTGACTTCACTGAAAGGATTTTGAAGCCAGTTTCAATCCATAGCCTGCTCTAGGTCTAAGTTTGCTCAATGCAGAGGAAGCAATAAGCACCAAGTGAAGGTGGGTCGCTAATTGTAAAGGAGATGTCCCAGGGACAAATCGCTCTGAGTAACCTTTCCTTCTAAAGCAGTACAGGCAGCCACCGAGCTGATGGAGACCCATCCTTTATTTCTGGACAGTTGCTGAGAATAAAAGGACTGTCAGCAAAACCCCTCCGATTCCTTTCCCACCAGGCCTCTGGTCTAAATGCTGCTGAAGCCATGTAGAAAACAATTTCTTCAGACCGGCCCATGACTCCCTCATATCTCCAGCAAGTACGCTCTCATCCCAAGTTTTTGTTGCGTCTACAAGATTTGTGCCAGTGTTCACTGAGGAAAACAATCCTAATGTAGGCTTGCTGGCTCATTAGCTGCGAGTCTGTAAGGGCATGAGTGATGTACGAGAGAAGTTAATTAAAAGAGCTATTGCTGCAAGGAGGGAATGAATACTGGTGGTCATACAGGGTGGGAGTGGGACTCGGTTAATATTTATACTGAGCTATAACTGGGAAATATATAGGCGCCTGAGCCAAGTATTAGCAGCAGAACCGCCCATATGCTGAGGGAGTTGTCAGCTGGTGAAGCCAGGAAAACATAATGGGACGAAGACTTTGATTCAAAACGTCAACATGAATCCCTCACCGAGCTGACCTGCACCAAGCACATCTGTGCATTGTGAAAGGAGAGCTGTACAGCCATAATATTTTAACCTGAAGCTATCTGTAAGCTGGTCTGGCCAGCACTCGGCCATAAAGACAGCAATTTTCCTTCACAATTTGCTTCAAATATAATTGAAACTCAAGCAAAATTAGTGCAGCTAGGCTGAAACTATCAAAATGACTGCAGAAAGGTTAAAAATACAGTAAACCCCCCCAACCAAACAAGTCCTGGCTTTCTGTTGAAAAGCTGTGGTGCTCCATGTGAAACCTTGGAAATGACTGAGAGATGCTCCGGGTCCTTCGTCCGCCAACTCTCACGGCTGCGTATGGACGGCTTCTGTGTGGGCTGTGTGAGGCAGAGCTGGTGCCCCTTGGGAGAACTTGCTATTTCCAAGCTTATGACCTCATGCTATTGAGCTGTAGTGTATGTGGGTGGTCTTTAATAATCATTACTGAAGCAACACCTTATGCAGGCACGCACACGTTCACCTGCGCACATCACGGACTGTGCATCATTTTTCCATCCTGCATTTTTGGTCGTTTTGGGAATACCTTCCCTCGTGGGCTCTGACTCATTCTATTCTTTTGCCATCTCCGAGCGATGTTTATGGTGCGTTATGCTGAGAAGCCCCTTAAATCTTCACATGCACCCTCACGCGTGCATGCAGACAGCCCGGCATTATCAAACTCCATGGTGAGGATGTTCACATTTCTTCTCATTAGCGATGTGCAATGTAAAAGGCTTTGCTTCCAGTTTCTTGAAGACGGCAGTAATGAAGCTCTGAAGAAATAGTCAGGGGACTGGAGCTAATTAAAATGCAGCAGGGTGTAGAAGTAAAGGTAGCAGCAGCTCGCTATGCCATGTCTCTGGCAATCAGCAGTCCCTGGTTTACCCACACTAATTGACAGGAGATGCAGTGCTACTGAGTGTGCACACAGCCAGCGTTAATGGAGTCAGCACACGCTGCTCTTCCTGCCTGACTTGTCTCATTATCGACCTTGAACTGGCAAAGGTCAGTTGATGGTGCTGCTTTCATCAAGATGACAGGTGTCTGAAGATCTTCTCTTTGTAGTATAATAATTTGGCAGTTGTCTTATCCTGTACGTGAATTAGTGGTCTGATCCTGAAGAGATGACGGATAAAAAAGACTGGCTTACTGTGGTGAGGAGCTGGGCTGTTGTGCGTTTAAAAAAAAATAACAGGTACTGAAGGTCCTGGAGGAAGGAAACAAAACTACATTGCATATTTCCCCTTGGAGAAGATAGCGTCTGAAGAAGCAAATAGGCAAATTTTCACAAGTGGAAATGCAGTCGGCCCACTGTTAAAAATTGGCAGCTTGTTTGAGTTGATTATGAGCACCAGGTGCACTGCTGGCACTTGGCAAATATCTAATAATAATAATAACAATAGTCGGGGCACTTGACACCTGCAGTAAGCCATGAGTGACAGTGTTCTTGGGGAGACGTCTCATCGGAAGGCAACGCTGTCTGCAGGAGATGCATCATTATAACATGCTGCACTAGGGCTGCATCTTATCTGCCCTCCCTTTTTTACTCCTCTGTTACAGATGGTCTCAGCAAAGACAGTGGAGACTGACAGAAATAATTCTGCCATCCTCCCCTTCAGATCTGCAAAACCAGCTTTTCTGAGCATTTTTACCAAATGCTTTGGCTTTTCCAAGAGACGACCAGCAGCCTCCTGTGTCTTGTGGCTCCTGTGGTTGGAAGTGGAGCTTGCTGGAGCCTGGGTTTGCATCTCCTTTCCTCTCCCACCTTCACTTGTGCAAGGTGTGTGCAAAGATGCTGTGTGCTGCCATAATGGCATTTGACTGCTTGTTTGTGGGTACAAAATGGGGTAAATCAGGGCCCAGAGCCGGGAGGGGTCCATATTCCCCAGTAATGCAGGCATAAAAGAGCTCATTGCTGAAGAGCTGAGGGGAAGTCTTGGTGATGGCTGACTTGGTGGCAGTACTAGACCTCATTTTTCTTGGCTAAAATAGGGAGGGAGAAAGCCAGGGGGAGCCCAGGTACGCAAAGGAGGACCCACAAAGGGACTCCATCGAAGAGGGTCCCGCTCCCTCAGCGCCGGGGGCTCCGGCCCCACTGGCTGGCTCCTGGGCAGCTCTCGTGCCCAGCCCTGCTCTGGCTCCACTGAGGGCAATGGGAGATGCTGATCCCCAGCCTGCAGTGCCTTTCCTGAGGGAGATGGGGCAGTTGCAACCCTTGCCAGAGCTGGGGAGGGGAGAGCAAACCGAGCACAGCTTCTCTTTGCTTCACCTGCAGTTCCACAGGATCTTTTTATAATATCCATCTCTGAGAGCAACTGCTCTTTGCTAGTATAATTACCAGAATATTTCTTCATTTATCTGTGATTATAGGAAATGGAAGTATTGTCTGGGGAACAAAATACTCTGTAACTTGAAAACGATTTATAGCAGCTCTCTTTTTAAAGCTGTTTAAAAAAAAATGCTGGGGCAAAACATATGTGTAATGTCTGTATGAGCTATAAAAGTAGAAGACCAGGAGCTTTTCACTAGGGCAGGCTTGAGGTGACTAATAGGATCATTCTTTAAAAAGAAAAATGTTTTTGTTATTGAGCCTTCCCAGTCTGAGAAGTTTTCTCAGCTGCATCTGAGGTGACTGCCAAGTGTATGGGATGCCCCTGGTCTCTCATCCTCCCGGTACCTTTACTGGTGCTGCAGAACCCCCCAGGCTTCCCACCACCCTGGGCATGCGGAAGGGCTCTTTGGCCTCTGCCCTCAGCGCTGAGTCCACTCCATCACGTCCGGACGCACTCTCCTTTAAGGGAACATGAGAGCAAGCCTCCACCTTTTGTGCTGGGTTGTGAAAGCAATTGTAAAATAAATGTTAAAAGAAAAACAATGTTGCCTTAGTGCATCCTGAGATCAATAAAATATGCGAGCATGGGCTCCTGCTGTTCAGGACTGCAACAGCCTCTAACCCAGAGCTGGGAGGCTTGGACAAGCTCGTCAGGGCTACCCTAAGTGGCAGTAGATAGGAATCCCACATTAATACAACAGGTAGAGCTCATACCTTTGTACCCAGAGGTCTCGGGTTCAGGTGCCAGCTGTGAGGGGACTCTCAGGAGGCACCTGCCTGAAGAAGCAGTGATAAAGGAAAGAAGTAGTGATAAAGGAAACTCCAGCAATTAAGGTTTTATGCCTGGGTTAACTCCTTCCAACACCGGTTAATTTTTTGTTTTACAGAAGAGGATCTATCCCTTTCTTTCACCAGCAAGGAGACAATCTATAATAGGAGTGTTGAAAAATGAGGATAGTGACCATTTTTCTCTTGCTGGGGGAAGAGAGATGCTCCCATCCAATCCAAAGACAAATGACATGGAATCATGGATCATTTCTTCTTGAAATGAAAGCTCAGCTTATGCTGCTGAAACCAATAACACGGTGGGACGATATTTTCTCCTTCCTACCAAAGGAAAGGGTGGCGAGTAGAGCAATAATATGCATGCGGGAAGTATAACATGACAACTATGACAAATATATTGTTGTACTTGCCTGTTGAATCAACCTCAGTCCCTGTTATTTTCTTACAGAAAAAAAAGAAGAATGAGTAAGAGAAGAAGTGCTGCACAAGTATCCTAGTTGCTTCCTTGTTGTCCTTGGTGGGAAGGATTGGCTAGGTCCCAAACCCTGCATACTGTGGGAATGGCAGCTTGCAGTATTCCAGAATTAAGACACTAGAAATTTCTAAGAATGAATGTATTATTTGACTTAAAGCAAAGGCATCTGGGAATATTTGTGGCTGATGGGAGTGTTTGTGTTAAGAACACTTGTGTCAGTGATTTGAAATCTTAAGTGTTTTGTCCCTGTCCTTTCTCTGTGTGTCTGTGTGCAGGCAGGGAAGCCAGGACTGAGAAGTAAAGTGGCCTCTGATGTGACAGCTTTCCTAAAGGGTGTTGGGCAAGACATCCTCAGAGATCTGGTGCCAGTTTGTCTTCTCTGAGGAGGGAGGAACAAGACCCAAGGAGTGTAAAGCAACTTGCGCAAAAAGAACCAGAGCTTCTGGGAGACACAGGTGCAGCAGCTCTCCCACTGAATCAGGTATTCACTTCAAGCAGAAACTGATTTTGAGGCTTAGATGAAACCGAATTCAACGCCGTGCCAGGACCTCTCTAGCTGACTAGCTCTGAAGAGGGGCCAGTGGGCGAGTGTGGGGCAGGATGGAGACGACCAGATGGGAGCAGTGGGAGTTGCTTGCACAGCCCTGGATGCCCCTTTGTGGAACTCTGAGGTGGGAAGGGAGTCTGGAAGGGATCTGGTGAGAGAAACAAATGTTTGCTTCAGGGCTTGGGACGTGGCAAGTGGGAGAGGGCAGCAGGAGGTGGCAGAGGAAAGGACGTCTTGCTGAGGACACAAAACTCACAATTTGGAAAGGAAAATGGAGTGCATTTTTTTTCCTGTTATCCAACTAATGTGTTGCATTAATGCCACAGAGACCTGACCTAGGAGAAGCCTTTTGACTCCTGCATAAGCTCCAGAGGAACCTTGGAAAGTGAACAAAGAGGGGAGGCCTGAAGTGGGGGAAAAACATCTTTTCTCCTTCTTTCTAGCTTGCAGCTCTCTGGGAAAATGACCTTTCTGTGTCTGGGTAGAGGTTTGGCCACTCTGGCTATAGGTTTCTCTTGCCTCAGAACAGGTTTCTGGGGTAGATTCAGGAACTTGTGGATGCTTCCCTTTAGCCTGTGTTACATGGAAACTCAGACCACATGAGCATTCAGGTCCCTTGTGGCTTAAGTACGTTCAGCATCGTCCCTTCAGCTGTTTAAACAGGGAAAAAGGTTAAAGTAACCTTTGTCCCCATGTTCTCCTCTCCCTTAGTGATTCTGAGATTTTTCCCTCTTGTCGTTACCCCTGTGGGTGTTGCCTTTGGCTGAGTGCTCGGGGTCACACAGCTTTTTTGTAGCATCCATCTCTTACCAGAGGCAAGGAATTAGTTTCCCAGTTTTGGGTGCAAATTACAGAGAATTATTCCAGGCACAGGCTAAGACAGGAAGAGTGTCTCAAAACTGGGTTCAGTGCAAAAATGAGGAGAGATCAAAACAACATAAAAGGAAATAAATTGGCATCAAAACTCTTTGGAGGTCTAAGGATTCCGGGAGCAGGCCAGGTGTCTTGAGGGTGCAGTTCAAATGGTGCTAACACTTCCATCAACTCTCCCAGCAGTGAAGGCCTTTAGTTTCACAGCTCCTCTTAGCTCCAGTTTATACAATACCAATGAAACATTTTACTCTGAAAGCCTGTCACTTCTGTCTCACGGCTACTCCGCTATGGCCAGATGTGATCTGCTGCTACCATGCTAGTCATGGCGTTATTAACTGTTAATGTCCAGGAAATTACATTTGTCCAGGTGCACTGCCTTGGGATGTGAATCAATCTCTGTCTTTAGACCACTGCAGAAAGCCAGTTATCCCTAGTCCAGAAGAAAGGTTCTTTTTCCAGCTCTTTCTGATACCTTTCCCTAGAAAATCTTGAGTATGCACTTTGTTTGTTTTGCACTGATTTGAAGCAGCATGGAAGCTTGTCTGAATTTTCACACCATCCTTCAAAAGAAGCGGCTGTGTCTTCACACTCTCCTGTTAGGCAAGAAACTCTTGCCTTTTACTCATAGCATGAAAACTCCTCTGTCTTCACTGATTATTGTCAATATTTCTCAATAATTTGATTCATATAGTTTTTGATTCCACAACTGGAAATACCTAAGTCCTGAAAAACAATTTCTTTTCTAATCCAGAAAAAGCTTAGAGAAAAATATGCTGAGAGAAGGACAATGAGTGAGATTCTTATATCTTGTCTGCTTTGGTGTCGAGTCCTCTATTAATCATCATCAACACAGCAGAGCAAAAACGTTTACCCCAGCAGAAGACTATGAATTTAGTGGAAAACTTCTTTCTAAAATATTATGCCTCTCTTTACTCTGAGTTTTGTGTCTGATATGCACATTTTCTATTCCACTGCTATGTCATAGGAAAGCCAAGGAATGTGTAAGGAAAAAAATAAATAGAAGGAGACAGATAAAGCGACCTGCAATGTGCTCCAGTGGTGCTTATGCTGTTTGGGTCTGTGCTTAGCTCCAGGAGCATCTGCAGCATCTGCAGCAGTGCAGCAGGCGAGTGAGCGCTCAGCATTTACAGGAACCCCAGGCAAAGCCATGATGAAGACCAGGCTGCAGCAGGGGATGCACTGAGGAAACACCTTTCCAAGAACTTCACATGCAGAAACACCACTGAAGTTTTCTCAAAGTGGAATTGCAGGGGTTTTTTTGTCATCCCTTGCACTTAACCAGAGGGAGAGGACATATTAATGCTAGAAGTTCAGAGAATGGACTTGCCTGAATCCATGCAAACTTGAATTCACAAGGTGCCAACACAGCTTTGCAAATCCAAAGCATTTAGGCATTCTTATCATCAGATAAGAATTAGAATGAGACCTTTTTTCTATTTGCCCATTGCTGCTTAAAACCTAATACCAAGGAAGTCATTTTAGCAATTGATTTTTTTATCATTCCTGCACATATGTCTTTTTGTGGTCTGGATTTTCTTCTGCATTTCACATTTTCATGAGTTGGGGTCTGTTATATAATGGCATAATCAAGCCACGGGAAAAGGTAATGTTTCTTTTCTGTATGCTGCATTTGAATAAAATTAAGGTCATGACAGAAAAGCAGATGAGACCTAGGGAATACATAGATCATCTGAAAAACTTTTAAGAAAAGTCATCACTGCAAATATTCACAGCATGAAAAGTCATTGAATATTTTTATACAGGTGGCTTATTTGTTTTCCAGACTCCAGACTTGTGACAAGCCTTTGTGCATATGTCAAAATCTCCTTTGCTTTGGATGAGTATGTATAGTGATCCATTTGGGTGATCCAAAGCCAAATGAAGTCAACAGTGGTATTTCCATTAATTTTAATCTCTAAAAGGCTATGTTTATATTATATTCAGTGGTTTGGAATCTGATCATCTGTATTTGAAATGGAAAAAAAAATGTTTCTGTGCCTATATCCCATTTATACTTTATGTACCTCTTTCAGTTTTATTAGTTTTTTAAAAAAGGAAGCTATTTGCCTTTTCGTGCAATCTACCGTTTATGGGGAAATCACTGTAATACCTGGATGCCAAGAAAACTATGAGCATATTTTCTGTGATAAAGACTTAAAGGATATAGACTTGAGCATTAAAAGTGAACTGACCAGACTAAATAATTACAAGGAGCGTCAAGAATGTTCCCCAGATATAGCTAGACCCAGTCTTTGAGATCTGAAAAGGAGAATTCAGTTTCAAAATAAGACGGTTTCTGGTTTTGCCCAGTTCCTCCCATGCTCCATGCTTGCGGCTGGAACTAGATACAGTAGGATGGAAATACTGGGAAAGGGAAAAAGGCACTGCCGGGAAGCACTTCTTGGCTAAGTATGAAATGCCAGGAAAATGTACTTGTGAGATTACTTCCTGGGGGATTTGCACCCTTAATCTATTTAAATTACAGAAGAACGCCGAGACTTTGAGGGAGCTTATTGTGTCTCAGCCTATGAATTTCTCATATTCCCACTGCTACCAATAATCACATATGCAGGGAGTAGTTTTATTACGACTAGAGCCTGATCTGTAGTTCATATCTGGGCTTTGTCATTCATTTGCAAAATAGCAGCCTGAGGCATCCTCCCCGCTTTCCTGTAAGATGCCTGAAATTAGTCCCCTTTTCCCATTCAAGTGAGAAAACAGGCAGAGAGGAGGAGAAGATACAGGAGGAGATGTTCGGTTTCTCTCTGGTAGGAAAAAATTGTATTTAGAAGTTTGGCTCTTTCCCCTTTTTCTCAGAAGGGGAGCTACCACAAAGGGAAAGGAGAGGCACTTGTTCAGTCTGGTCGATGTCCTGTGGAAACGCATGGCTGGATTGACTCTTCCCAACTATAAGCAAAGCAGAGAGCCAGGTGCTTTCATTTCTAGCCAGTCAGCCTGGCCACAGTTCAGTTCCAACAGAAACACACCTTCTGCCTTGTCATAGGGGAAATGAATTGTGAAACACTGACTGTGGTAAAAATACTACAGAGATAGCTCAAAACACCCCTCATTAAAAGGATTACCTGTTCCAAAATGGCAATTTCTTTCTAATTATGGCAGATACCAAATGGCCACTTCCTTTAAACCAACACCAGAGAGACCATGGCTTGACCTTTTGGACCATGCTGGCCTAACAAAGCTGGGTACAACCTAGTTAGCTATGGTGTGGCCTTACCAGCGTTTTAGCGGGCTCCTGGTTAGTCTTTAATGTGTTTCTGTCCACTGGGTGTTCCCTTACAGCAATCGGGAGGAAAAAAGTCATGTCAGAGAGTTTGTTTCTTGAAGCTCTTTCTGAAATCAGTGAGAACTGAAAGTAGCTTTGTGTCTCCAAAACGTCCTAAAGAAGCTGCTATTTAGCACTCTGATCTGCCATCCTGACCCCTGTGTTATCTTTCTCTGCCTTTGCTAAGCCTTCTCATTAATTCCTGAGATCCTGGTGTCTAATACACACTCAGTGCAGGTAATGATGGCAGAACTAACTTTAAAGAAGAGAACAGGATTGCAAGTGAAAGAATGAGAGAGACAGGGAGAGAAAAATAGAGAAAAAATACAGTTTTGCTGTGGGCATTGATGCACGTGTGATGCAGCCTCTCCACTGTGGTAATGAAAACTCAAGGGCCTTGCCGCTGTGGGTAGACAAGACCCCGGAGACCAGCGGTAACTCTTTAGTGGGGGTCAACCGTGAGCGGGGGAGCACCTCTTCCCATTTAATCTTTATTCTCTATATGGGATGGTGTAGGCAGAGAAAGAAAAGAGGATGGGTTTTGCTGGTATAAATTGCTTCAGTGCCCAGGTGGGGGGTAACCCAGCCACTTCAGGCAGGTTGGACCTGTGTGGGGCTGAACGCTGAGCTGTTTGGCTCCTGCTTGCCCGACCTCCCTGGGCTGCTGAAGGCTTCTTGTCTCTGATCCGTCAGGATCCTTGCTGAAAGCTGTTCCTCCTTCTGCTGCTGAAGTGTTGTCACACAGAGGCATCATCAGGACATGTCCTGAGGCGAGTGAGATATTGCTGGGGAGGGCCTCAGATTTCAACTTCGTCCCTGTGTTATGAATACAACTTATTTTCTGCAGAAGATCAGACTGTCCTTTAAAAAGACCTATTACAAAGCTAAAAGAGTTCCAGCAAGGACGATAGTAACATCACTCAGCGAAAAGGGGTCCTTACTGGACTCTCAATTACAACCTGCGACTTCACTAAAAGCAATGGCACAGCATAGGCATAAGAAATGAACAGTGCTGTCCATTTAACTTCTGCGGCTGGCAGGAGCTGAGGCGAAGATTTACAGTTGTTGAGATGAAGTGTCAAGGGTTTGGATTAGACCCCTTGCTTTTTTCCACTGGGATGCTCAGGGAGCTGATCATGACTTTCCTATGCTCAGTGATACTTCACGCAAAGAAGACCGAAGATCCAGCCAATGTCAGAGCAGCCGTGAGCTGCATGGAGCCAGGCAGAAATTCTTCCCCTTTATCTTAACCTTTATCCGTTTGGGGACTTTCCTCTTTGAAGAGGAATATCTTGTTTTTCCACTTGCAGTATGCTGATAAAGCTATGAACTGACTCCTTTGCTCTGAATTTTCAACAGTTCTGTTCTTTTAAAGATCATCTTTCTTCTTTCCCTTCTGCTCCCACTTTCCCCAAAGTCCCTGGCCACAATGAAATAGCATTGGGCATGACCCAGGAAGAAAGGAGCAGTGTTGAAGTATACGCGTGGTTTGTGGCTTTCCTGTGCTTTCATTTGGCATTGAACTATCCAGGCAAGAAGAGAATTAAAATGACATGAATATCTTTTTGTTTTTATCCTCCTCAAAGTTTCCTGAACTCCACATAACAACTTTAGTTTTTTGCTGGACTTTTCTCCCTCAGGACAAAGCCTATGGGCCGTATAGGACTGAGCGTTGCAGAACTGCAGCATGCGTTGAAAATCATCCTAGCACACACTTGGGGGCAGTTGTGTTTTTCTGTGATTCAGTCAAGCAGCTCTCTAAACTAGGAATCATTATCTTTGATTCTAATGGCTAACACGATGGCTAACGTGGCAATTTGGGTGACAGTTACCTCTTGCGTCCTCACGTGAATGCTAGATAGTTACCATACGTGTGTGCCTGCAAGAGCAATTGCCTATTTTTTTTTTCCCCTCTGGTGTTCATGTACAGCTGTCAGAGACAGGGAAACAACTTCATTGTGAAAAAAATGTGTAAACAGTTTGAATGTGGTGAAAGTGCTTATGGTTTTGTATAAGCTGAAAACAATGTCAGCCCATGACTCAGAACAAAAGACCGAATCCTAATGCGAAGCATGCATGTTTGCTAATAGCAAAAACTGAAAGCCACCAAAGGAACAAAAAAAAATAAACAGAGGACCAAAAGAAACTCAGAAGAGGCAAAGAGAGCAAAAAAAATCAGCCAGCGATGGCTTGCCTGCGTGTGGCTCGTTGTACCACACAAGCCCCACTCCTGCCATCGCTGCCCCTGCCCGCTTGGCAGGGGCGATGCTGGGAGCTGGTGCCTGACGGGGTTCCTCTGGCTGCCCCCTCTCTTCCTGGGCACAGCGGCGATCTGCTGGGTCCTGGTTATTTCAGCACTCTGCCCTCCACAGCAGTGTTGGTAATGGCAGGAAACTTTATGGGTAGAGGCTCGCTTTGGTGCTTCGTGTGGTGAAGAGCTACCCCGGGTGCGGTAGGAAATGTCCTGCGGGCTGTTTCTGTGTTAAATCACACCTCTTCCTACTTTTCTGAATTCAGTGGAGGGGCAGGGGTTATAAACTAGCAAAAAGCATTGGCCCCTTGTGTCTGCGCCTAGTCTGCTCAAGTTAATTCATTTTTTGGCTCATTACTTTTTCTGCCCCATTACTAATTGCCTCTTGGGCTCTACTCATTGCCAGGGTTTTCTGACCGTCAAAACATTACTAAACAAATGAACTAAATAAAAAGTAAGCCTTCTTCAAGAGCCTTCTCCCAGCCCTCCCCTTGTGTTAGCATTCCAACTGCGCCCAACAGGTAGGCGTCTGCACTCATGTTATCTGTATTAATTAGACTGTAATACCCTTGGCACAAGACAAGGACAGGGATGCAAGAGAGTCTCTCCTGCAGCTCTCTGATAATTTAAACCAGCCGAAAGCCTGCCGCAATGTCTTTAGTGCCACATGTACCAATAGTGATGCATAAATAAGATTAATTTTTATTAGGCGTTTTCCCTTCCTTCCAACTAATTAGCCCCTTCTCCACAATAACCAAGCCCTACACAGTATTTAATGAGCATTTTGCAGCAAACTCCTGAGGCAGAAGTCCTATTATCCCCAAACAGGCGAGCTGCGTCACCTATGGCTGTGAGAGAAGGCTCTGATAGAGTGAAACATGAACTCAAGTTTCCCAAGGTCTAGAGTAGTGCTCAAACCACCGAAACCTTCTGCTCGGCAACTACCTCTAGTAGTTGTTTACCGCTCCCTGACTTTGCCCACTTGTATGTTAGGGTGACCGTACCTAAATCCTTCAGGTATAAAACCTTGAAGCAATCTGTCCTCTGTACTCGGTTTCTTATCTTTGCAACATCAGCATTTCTTAAAATCAGAGGGAACAGGAGGGTAAACACAACTGACTCAAGGGATAAGCTTGCCATGTTTTTCATTACGGCTGATTATTAATATAATCAGTTCAGTAGCAAAAGTACTACAGCGAATTGCTTAACCTTGGGCCTTGCTTGACCAGGCGGTGAAGGATCCTCATCCCATGCTCATGTTACTGTAACAGCGGGGCAGGTTTCATTATGCAGCCAGTAGTACTGTGGTAATAAAAGAAGCATTGAAAGTGGGTTTGTTTGTTACTGCCTGCATCTGTGTTCTCTGCCAAGGGCTGCATCCTACACGGAAAAGCATCTTCTCTTAGCACCAGGAGTTGTCCTCTGCCGCTCACCACTCTTGCCTCCTGACACTCACCCCAGAGGTTTCTGTCTCCCGCAGCCTTTGCAGAGCCATAGCCCTCTTCCCCAGCCGCCAGGGGAGCTGGTAGCCTCAGGCACCCTTTTGGCTCCACGTGTACATCACTTGTCTCAAGCCTGTTGCAGTGCAAAGGAGAAGGTGGAGAGCAGCATACCTGCACTGCACTTTCGGAAGGACCTGCTGTCCCACATCCAGAGCTGGAGCCCTGTGGTCCCAAGAGCAGAGGATGGGTGGGCAGCCTTCAGCAGCAGGGGTGCAGTGTGCACCACAGACGGTGTGCACCGGAGCCCTGAGGCTCTGCACCTGAGGCCCAAGATTTAGCCCAAGATGCAGGACGTAAGTTTGTTCAGAGCGGAGCTTTTTGTCCCTGCTGTACTGTTAAAATCGTGTTTTGGGCCACTTTGGGAACTCACACCATTGCCAAGGTCTGCACTTTGCCACATTCTTTTGGTTAATAGAAATATTTAGCTGAAGCATGAAGGCATTGTATTTCCAAAAGGAAAACACACAGAAAAAGGTCCGATCATTTTTTTTTTTCTTTGGGCCTGATTGTCTCTGCTTGTTTATGGCTGCCACTAATTTGCTCGTTTGCTTGCTGGAAAATAGCTAATTAAAACCCACTTCAGCTAACAAGCTGACTGGGACCATGCAAATGTCACTCTCTGCTGTCTGCTATTTTCGTTTATACTTTACATTATTAGTGTTGTTTTTCCTCCCTCCATAGTAATAAACGCAAGGATAGATTTAGTACCCTCTTCACAGGTGTGTGCTTGTACATCAGCACATCATCCCGAGAAAAGTGCTGCTGTTTTACTGCACTTCAGTACTTTGAGTGTTATTACCCCTGACAGTTAATGGTTTCAGACTACACTGCTTGTTAGCACTAGATTCTGAACAGCTTCATCTATCTTTTTGTTTTTACACTGACTGGTCACATTAAGTATATGTGTCTGAGCTATTAGTCCCGTCTGTTCATTGCATGCATTTCATTTGGTGTGTTTTTTCACTAAAATTAGTATGTATTGTCATCCATATACTTCAACACATCGACTTTTGTTATAATTATGCTGTCATCATTTTGCTTCCACACACTTGCTAATTTATTGTAGCTAAATTAGACCTAATATTAGCAATTTTGCAGCTGTTCCCATAGACCACGCTCAGTCATATATTTGTACATTGTTTGGTAATTGGATTTGAGGGCTCAGGAACGGACGATGGCACTCTTTAGAAACAAGGGAAAGATTTGAGGAAATGGGAGAAAAATAAAAAATACAAGCCCCGGAAGAGGCTTCAGGGGTGAATTTCCAGAGCCAGCTTAAAAGGTTTTCACATGGCCAAACAAATCAGAGAATTAGTGTACCAGATCGCAAAGTTTCCGAAAGGCATGTCGCATTCAGGCAGGGGATTAGTCATTCCCCCTGAATATGCTTTTTATTTTAACCAAGACCGGACCATCAAAAATCCCTGGAGACTTATGGAGGGTCTTGGGAAACGGTTCTTAGTGCAGCGTGATAGAAATCTCCAGGAAAGGAACTTGGCATCAGGGGAGGCAGCTCTGAGATGATTTCTTTGGATTGAACCAAAGGGAAGAAGGAGGGAAAATGGTTTTGTTTTGGAGTGTGTATTGACACCCACCTCTTGTTGCTTATCTTCAGCTGATGTCAATACAAGCAGAGAATGAAAAGGATGACTTTTTTCTTTTTTTTTTTTTTTTTTTTTAAACAAGAGAGCAAACGAGGAAGGCAGAATAGAGCTGCACAGCTCTTACGTATCCTTTCTGGGCACAAGTTATTTTATTGTCAAGGGGGGTACCACTCTGGCAAAAGGAAATATGAGAGCCTGCCATTGAATCTTATGTGGCCCTTTTGTAAATAATTTTCTGACATGATAGAAGACAAAATTGTGAGGGAGAGTGTTCAGACTGATGCCACAGAATCAGTTTAATTCCCAATCCAACAGAAGAAATAGAAGAAACCTAATCACTAAAGAGCATACCCTTAACTGAGATGGAACTAAATTCTCTCTGCTCACGATACATCCACCTGCTTAATAGGAATATTATAACAAGATGCAGTGCTGCTGGCAGATGCACATGCAAGTTTAAAAATAAGACAGTGAAATTAACAAAAAAAAAAGGGTATTTGCTCAGCTCTCATCTATAACACAGAGTTCTTTCCAACTCACTACAAGCTGTTGCAGCAGGCTGCATTCTGCTCTGCTTCTCCCTCGGCCAAAGCTTAATTTCTGTTTGGAAAAGAATAGAGCAAAGTGACCTGCCAAAAAGTAAGACAGCAGAGGCCAAGTCATGTAAGAATTCAGGCCCTACAAATGTCTTGTGCAGGAAAGGAAAGTGAAGGCTAAAAGCCAGGCCATTTAACACATTTTTAAATGATTGCAACTCGCACAAAATATTTAAAATAACAAATCCAATTTAAAACAACTCCCACCCCCCAACAATTGTTAATAACCAAATGATGGCCAGATGATATTCTCTTGTCCTGACAAAGCCTTCATTATCTTTCCTCTCTTCCCAAATGCTGGGAAGCCCGAACAGTTACTGGAGGTATTTAAAAGGCAGGTAGATGAGGTGCTTAGGGACACAGTTTAGTGGTGGAATGGCAGTGTTAGGGTAATGGTTGGGCTTGATGATTGTAAAGGTCTTTTCCAACCTAAACAATTCTGATTCTATGATTCTATGGAAGCCGCGACGGAGAAGTCAGTCCCTGGGCAGTTGTTTCCAGTAGATGTTGTGACCCCGATCAGCATACCCTGCATTGAACAGGGAAGTACGTGCTTTGCTCATTTACTCTTCTTTGGGTTTTTGGGGGTTCATTTGTTTTCATTTCATGGCAAACTTTCCTCTGGTCCGTCTTCTCTTGGACTCCTTGATGTGGAGACCCAACTAGGTCAACCTCTTCTTTGTGACTGTTGTCAGCACATCTTGCCCTGTTGCATGTCCCTGGTTTTGGTGGCATTTCTCACCCTCTTGTCTTTTCACTCTGCATGAGATTGCCTCTCAAGCATAGGTGGACAATGGCTTTTTTAGCTCTTTTTCCCCTGCAGTAATTCCCAGTTATGATTAATTTTGCTGAGCAGAATAAAAATATGCATGCAAAGAGGACTCGTGGCAGAGAATGGTTATATTACAATATACATTTCAAGGTAAGCATAAAAGGAGGAGGTTTGGCAACATCAAGTGTTGTTAGCTCGCACATACTCTTCAAGTTCTTGTTTTTACTACTTTACTGTAACATCTTTTCTATCAAGCTGCTAAAGACCTACTAAAAGGGTACAAAATGAAGTCATTAGCAGAAACTTGTTTAAGGTCTCCACACACATATGTGCTCTTCAGGTAGCTGGCTGGGCAGTGCTGTGAGGCTCTTACTTGGAAGCTGGAGCAATAAATGTCATGTCAGGGGCCAACTGTCTGTAATCACAGTTAGCAGGTTGAACAGACTTGTGAAAATATTTTCTTTATGTGAAGGGAGACGCTGCACACTTTGCCACAGCAGAAGTTGCTAAACCTAATGTAATATGACAAGTCCTTTGGCAGCAAAAGCCACATTTAATAGACACACTGCCTGTGAAATGGGAAAGAAACAAAAGCAGTTTTCTGCACAAATGTCATCTCCTCTCTTTTGCAGTATCTCTCACCTCATCCTGCTCCCACACCCTTTGCTTTCCAGGTGACATCAGCCACAGGGCATGGTTTCCTTCCATATCACCCCCAGCCATCTTCCTCAGGTGCCCTGGGACCTGGCCTTTCCCCAACCACAGCCTTGCTAGTGACGTCCACCGTAATATGCCAACCTTGAGCATAGAAATCCAGCTGGTGAAGGATGTCTTGCTCTGCTGGGAGGAAGCCTGGGCATGGAGGGGGACCTGGCACAGCCCAGAAGCTCCCCAGGGCTGCAGCAGCAGGGAATCCCTGCCACCCCACCAAGGGCCATGGACAGGGCACATCTCCCATGTGTGATTGCCTGTGGCAGCCTCACGTTACAAATATCTGTAGCACTGTGCAGCTGGTGGTGAGATTCAGGAAACATCCAGGGACTGCCGTGAGAGAGGCAGGAGTCTGTCTGTCCTCTTGCTTTGCCAGTGGCACCAGTGGACGGCCAGGTGGGGCCAGGCTCTGTGTCCCACCCCATCAGCAGGTATGGAACAGCGTAGGCTCTGCTGCTGCAAGCATTGCTCTGGCTTGTCATCGTGGGTGACCTGAACAGGAAGGGAGCCACACCTGAGCCTTCCTCACCCCGTGTTCAACCACAGCAGCGTCCTCTCCTGCCTTGCACAGCACCGAACACTAACGCTGCATCAACTGGCCTGCACGAAGGTGTCCTTAAGTCAAAGGCATCCTTAAGTCGAAGGCAAAAAAGGTGAATCAGTGCTGTTTGTCTTGTGCAAACAAGAGCAGTGTGCGTATGTACCCTCGGACCCTCTCTGAAGCTTTTCAGTCTCGTCCTTCGCTGCTCTGTCTGGTGGAGGAGGGTGGTGGAAGGCAGCCTGAGTCCGACCTCTCTGCTTGCAGCCCCGCGATAGTGTTTTGCGCTCGCTTTGCACTGATGTAAATGTTTACATAAGGTGTGAGGCAGTGGAGACTCAGGCTCCCGAGGGCTTCTCACAAGATGGCAAATAATTAATGACACTGTGCAATGCAAGTGCAATAGCAGTAACAGTGAAATCAAGACTTTTACTTGCAAAACGGTTGTTCTGTCACTGAACTAACAAACCACCAGTTTAAAAAGGAGATTCCCATAGAAAAGTTTCCAGCAGCGCCCAGGGTAGTTTTCTGCAGTGGCTTTGCACAGAATCCAAAGTCAGTCTTTTGAGCCAGAACATCTTCAGCACCGAGACGTGTTCAGGCAAAGAATAAAAGGAACTCATTAAGAAATGGAGTTCTGAGATCTCCCCTTCCTAAGAATTATTGTCGAACTTCATGACGAATGGCAGCAATACTTGAGGGCATACAGGGAAGTACAGTTCTGGTCCACCTGCCATCCAGTTTCCCTATCTCTGCAGGACTTCTCTTCCCCTTGGCAAGATGCTTTTTCGGCTCAGAGGGGACAGACACAGGGGCTCAGGGTAATTTTCTGATCTTTTTCCATTGAATGCCCAAGGATGAGATCTTAAAGAAAAGCGACAAAGAAACAAGAATAAGTGAAGCATTTTAAAGCTACTCCCTTTCACAGTTCTTTTCAGCAAATTGGCTTCTTAGTAAGATGATGCCATTAGGAGGATGGGAACAAAGCATGTGTGAGGGTGTATGAAGGGAGGAGGTCAAGAAATGCGCTGCAGCAGGATGCCAGACTCACATTTCTTATTCTTGACTCATTCCCCAACATGTTACTCCACATGGAAGGATGCAGTAGCAGTGAATGGAAAAGCAAGTGTAGCATCCCTTGAACTGCAGATCGTTTCTAAGTTGCACTGAGTGTGACAGATAGATGAACTGATTTAGTGGTGAGGGTGTGTATGCTCCATTTCTTTAAAGCTGTAGCAGGGAAAAGCAAGGAATAAGTTAGAAAAGACTCCAGGCACAAGCATTATAGATGAGAAAAGTAACAGATTGAAGCTTGAGGTAATAGTGTTTGTTTGGCTTAAGAGAATGTTTTAAGCATACTAAGGAATGCAATTGCAAGCAATGTACATTTTGCCTCAATTTTTATCTGAGTTCAGCCTTCAGTTTCTTGGTTTTAAAATCAGGCTGCAGACCTTTCCAGCTTCCAGTTTTCTCTCCCAGTGTTCATCAGACTTCCAGGTTCATTTCAGGTAGGATCACAGCATATTGGTCCCCCACTGCCTTGCACCTATGCAACCTTCTATAGTTCATTTGAAGACCAGCAGTCTACAGAGTTTGATGCTGCCACAGGGCAAGGTGGGCATCGAGGTCTCTGCCAGCGGTCCCCTTGGAGTCTCAGGACATCAGTGCAAGCTGAAGCTAAGAAGTGCGGGAAGAAATAAGTAACTTTGAGCTGATTCATATTTACACCACATCAGCTTGCTTCATAGCATTATTTTCAGCATTGTGGCTTCTTATGCAGCATTTAAACCCGTTCTCTTAGCCCACAGCTGCACGTTAGAAATGCCATTTTCCAAGTCGCTTCCAATGTACATATAGATTTATAGCCTGTGCTGCAGAGGAAGTATTTTTTGCTGACCCTGCTTTGCTTCTTAAAGCTCAAGTGGACCCTGAAAATATTTCATGTGCTGCCCTGGTTAAAGCAGTAACACTAATGTCGCCATCCTAATATTGTAGAGAGCTGCAACAGTATTGTTTTTACCACAGGAGTGACATTCATTTTGGATATAAATTCAGAGCATAAATGTATAATAAATTGTTTGTGATACTAGGGCAGTAACTTTTTTTTTTTTTCTGAACAAACCACCCAAATGACTGAACCAGTGTAGTTAATTAGAATCGATCTCACTTTTTAGCACCAGGAAGTGCATAATGGAAGATAAGATTGATTGTAACATTGGATCACTTCATTTAAAGACTGCTAATAGGCTAAAATGACAGAACCAATCTAAAATTATAATTTCAGAATCAATATAATTTTTATAACGTTGTCAAATCTAAAAAATTAATCTAAATTTATGCTGTGAAACTAGCAAATCCTTCCTAGCTATTATAATGAAATGAACCAACATTTTATTATATTACTTCTTTAAATAGAAAAGAGGCTTCTTTATTGGCATGGCATTGCAGCAGGCTAGATAGCCAGGCTTTCAGTTTGGGAGGTATCTGCTCATTTCCTGCTTAGGGCAAGAGTAGAAATGGATGTTAACCTTCTCTCTTTCCATCACAGATCCATTTTTCCACATTATTAAACCACCACAAAAATGTGAGAGCAGGCTTCATTTCAGAAGAAGAGATCAGGACTGGGAGAAGGGTAGCACTTCAGGAGGGAATCCAAGTTTGCTAACAAAGCTGTAGTAGAAGCATTTGCTTCTTAGTTTGCCATTGTTATTCCTACACCCTCAGAAGAAATGTAGACTCACCTTCTCCAGAAGAAAGAAAGGGACAGTGGTGGTAGCTTAAAGACAAATATTTTCCTTTCCTTACAAATTTATTCTGGGAGTAGGGCCTGACCAAAAACCACATTGCCAATTTCGTTAATACCAAGGATTTTGGTGTATTCTGCTCCCTGCAGAAGCCAACAAAAGCTGCTAGCATGGCTTCAGCACACACTGATGTTTCTTTGGATGCCAAGTGTTCAGGTTATTCTCCCTTTTTTGATTTTTTTTTTCAGTGATAAATTCGCGGCAGAAGTTGTAATGACTTCTTTGCTGTAGGTTCAAACACAGTCTTGTATACTGAGCCATATGGTATTGAGTGGGAAGAAATGGTCCCCAGGTGCTTCCAGCTGCAGAGCTCACCCAGGGCTGTGGATTGTGCCTTTTTCACTTGACCTCCTTGACAGCAGCAGGTCTCTCAGGAGTTTTAGCAGCCACATGATAATGCAGCCCTAGCCACTGCAGATCAGGGCTGTTTGCACCCTTGAGTCCCTCCTGGAGCTCCTCACATCCCTCCTATGGAGAGCTGGAGTACTACTTGGGAAGACCAGAGCTACTGCTCTCCAGTTACCTGTGAGTAATGAGTGAAACCACACTGGGGGTAGCACCTTGCTGTGAATTATCTCTGTGTGCTTTCTGACTGACGTTGATGTGGTTGGCAGCCTTATCTTCAACTCTCACTACCATGCTGCCTTAGGATGAGGCTGTTCTTTCCAGTGGTGATAGCCCTATACAGCCTTCTTCCTGCTCAGGGTAAAGGCCAAGTCAAGGGCAGTGTTTCCTTCTGAAAGCACAAATACTGTTGAACTGCTTCCAGCACTGGCTGTCATTACTCAAGACTGCACAGGGGTGAGGGCGCCGGTCTCGCTGAAATCAGGGGAGCCTTGGCATAGCTGTCAACCAGGCCAGGACTGTGATTCAACAGCCCTGCCTTCAGCAGAGGGAGTTAAGATGTGTCCAAGGAAGTTGGTTAGAAGGCCACCACCCCTACTTCACCAAAGAAGCTACAGAAGCCCCTTTCTGCAAAAGGGGCCTGAGCCTGGAAAAGTAGGGCAGGGCATCCTTGCAGACAAGGCAATTCCCTTGCTTCTTCAGACAAAAGCAGAGGCGACATGCAGGCAAACCCCATCCTGAATTCCTTCTGCAACGATGGGAGGGTGAGGCTGAGCATGTCTGAGTGGGACCTGCACGCAGGAGCTGACCCTGGGATGGCAGTAATTATTGCAGGAAAGAGCGAGAGAACACATGTATGGAGACCCCAAAGAGCACTTTGGAGAGCTTTGTGTTTCTTGGAGGTTTAATGTATTATAATCTGATTCGGCACAAGCCAGTCTGGGAATAAAAGAGAAATGCAGAAAGACTAATGATTTGAAGCACAGGGGGAAGTGGAAAGAAAACAGCTTTTAAGTGCATTTTTTCCCTTTTATGCAAGATCTGACTGGGTCCAGGCAGAAAGAGCAAAAAGCTTCTGTGAGTTAACACAAAAGTGGAACAGTACTTTAAAGAGGCTTTATTTGCTCCTTAGAGTCTTCTTTTGATTTTTAATATCTCTGAGACTTGTCAGGGAGAAAACAGACAAAGGCATTAGATTCTGGGTCTTGAGCAAAGCTCGGGGACTTGAGACTTCCACAAAATGAAAGAAATTACAGCCTGGAAAAGTTAACGACCTTACCCTAAGTGCTGCATGACGTCAAAAAGAATCAAGTTGGTCCATCCTCTGTGGAAGTCTCTTGCGTTGGCTGGAGGAGTGCTTTAGGCTGATCCCAGCATATCCCCAAATTCCCAGTTGAGATGTTTCAGCTGGATCAAGAAGGAAAGTGAGTTGGGGAGAAGCCTGGCACCAGGCTGGAGCTGCTGCCTCCATTAACTCCAGCAGGAGGGAGCTGTCCCAGTGGTAAGCACACACAAATTACATTGGCTTTTCCAAACCCACTTTCTTACTGCTTTCCTGGGCCCACGGTCTGTGTCCAGGTCTCTGTGTCCAAACGTTGCTAGGGAAGAGCATATTGAGGTATAGCCTGCCTCTACCGGGTGCTACAAAGGACATACTTTTGGTTCAGTAGGCTCATAGCTGAAAGTCCTGAAGCCACTTCAGCTCGCGAGCCGAGAAACCAAGCTTGGTTTTCACTCAGGGTCAACTTGATTTGATTATTTGAGTCTGCTTTATCTACACAAAAGAAATAATTTCAGCTTCATTGAGTATCTGTCTGCTTTCTGACGGTTTCATGCATTTGTGACACTTGCCCGCCTTCCGCTGGTTTCAACCAGAAGAAAATACTGCTAACAGTAAAGATGCTGTAAAAAAATAGAGCTTGAGGTAAATTTTGCCAAAAGCCAATTAGACAACTGAAAAAGAGATAGATGTTTCAGGCCAACTTGAAGCTTATCAAATTGAGCTTCTGGGAGTTCCAAAAGAGCGTAGAGACTGAAATGACTCTGAAACATCCTGCAGATACAGCCTGAGAGAGGTACAGCTAGCTGAGGCATTCTGCTGAGAGAGTCTCAAGGTCTGCAAGAAGCCCGCAGAACATGGTGGCTGCAACGGTACGTAAAGAAAACAGTGGTCTCTTTGTAAAGTGGGTCCCCAACTACGGAGAAAGCTGTCGGTCTTAGGCAGCATCACAAGCTTCGTTTGAAAGACGCCAAAGACGACTGCAGAGTGTTTAATAGACATCTATTTTCTGAACCATGTGGACTTTTCCAGTGGTAGCTTCATGAATATGCTGCCTACTCCAGCCTAGGGACTGCAAAAATGTTGTCTGTGTAAACAGCAAAGGACTTGATTTGAGTCAAACATGGGAAAACTTGGGTTTTCATAATCATGCATGGAATTCATTTGTGATAAAACATAAAAGCAGCTTGTATTTCTAGGTTAAAAGTCACTAGAGTAAGTTGTGAATTTGTCCATATTTATTGCTTGATTTAGGATAAGGAAGTGACTGCCATGAAAAGAATGCACAGGGAATATGTTGGGAGGGTTAGCTATTTTTAAGCCATTGATTTCTGCTGAGTCCTATGGCCATTACTTAATCTGCAGGACTGCCACCATTCTTTCCAGTGAGGACTCCCACGCATATCCTGTTTTTCACATTTCTGCGAGAACATCTGTTTGCGGTTCTTCCAGCAGATTTTGAAAATACGAAAGTTGGTCATGATGGGACTTTCCATCATGACCCAAAACCTAGGATTGCCCATTCCAGGATAAGACTGAATGGCTTTGACCATGCAGAGCACTTAGATGTATCTACTAGAACTTACATTTCTGAAGGTGGAAATGGAGGCAAGGATAAGGGGGAAATGACCCTTTGCTAATAATGAAAGCAAAGTGAGGACTTTTGAGACATCATGAAAAATATGCTGTCTTTTCCAGCAGATCCATCAGAGGGAGAAAACATGAAAGACGATGGTCTGCTCCAGCCCATTCATCCTGCTACTAGCAGGATTTGGACTTGTGCTCATGCCTCTGCTGCTCACTCACAGATCAAGAACATTAAAAAAGAAGATTAAAACACTATCCGTTAGTCTTTTTCTTTCCCCCCCCTGAAGAAATGCCCATGTTTTCCTTTAAAATGTGAACAAATATGCATGGGAAGGAGAAAATAGGTTTATCAACAGTTATCAGAAGACAGCAGCAGTCCTCCTCCTTCTTCTTTGCTCCAGTTCATCAACTCTACCTAGGAAGATGATCCAGGGTTGAAAAGCATCATAGCCCCAAAGTTGTTATTGTGTACAATTGATGTAACCATCACTTCTCTGTTGCATCTGCAGAAGAAAAAGGTTCACTCTCTAGACCACCCACTTCAGAGAAAAAAACCCCACATTTCACGCTCCTGCATTCAGCAAGGAGTCTGTAAACATTTGTACCTCCCATCTGCTAGACTGAACAATACTGGCAAGGTAAGAGCTGGCCTCAGCCCATGCATCTCAATCAGGGCTTCTCAACACCTGCTTTACAGCTATCCTCTGCTGCAAGAGAAGTTGTTTCGGGATGCTATGAAGCCCCTAAGCAAGGAAGAGTGTTCATGGCCAGGAGTTTTCTCTTACAAAGCATTTAATTTGAGGGAAAAAATTACTTTTAAAACCTAAAACCTCCTGCATGTGTGTGTGTTTTATTTTCAGCACAAGTAGAACTTCTCATCCAAACTAGAAAGACAGCCTCTTTCACCCCAAATAATAGCTTGAGGTGTTCACTCAAAGCAGTGACGTGAATCTCACTCATATATGTTGAAATTATGTGTCTGAAGCACCAAGTGGCTGGTTATTCTCAACCTGATATTTCCCCTCCTCTTCTGTGCATCCTAGATAGCAGTTCTCCAGTTCTGAATATTTTGAAATGGCAGGGGAGTCTCTCGTTGTTGCAAATGAAAGCTTTTACAAGGCGTGGGTTGATTCTGCTGCGGCACAAGGACCCCGTCTTCTTTTTTCTGTATTTTTTTTTTAAATCTCAAAATGTTTTTTGGGATGGCTAAACTGTTCTCCCACGGCTCTTGTTTTGAGAGTTTGAAATCAATTTGCAATCTTCAAAGTGATAACTTGTTTCCCGAGGGCTTTCATTAACCATAAGAACGCAACAAGAACAAGCGGCTGGGTGTGAAAGCCAGGTGTATTCAATTTAGAAGCGAGGCATGTATTTTTAATAGAGCCAGTGACTAGCAGAGGCCGTCACTGGTAGAGATGGCTTTCCTAAATCTTGATATCGTCTGTCCCAGGCTAAGTACCTAGCAGGAAGATGTACTTCAGTCAGTCTGACATGAGCATAATACTGCAAAAGCTCCATAACAGTCAGAAGATGGGACCAGAGACGCCTGCCTCCCTCAGCCTTTGCCTTTCCACGGCAGGAAAAGGCAGGGAAGCGCTGCTGCTAACCCTGCGCGTCTGACCTGTGAATGCAGGGTGTATCAGAGGCTGTGAGGACACGTCCGTCTGCACTGCTTCACGTGCATCAGCTGGACTGTGTCCCTGAGCCCGCACCAAGTAACAGCGCGGCGGCTGTGCGCCGCAGGGATAGGGGATCCCAACGCTCGCCTTAAAATCTGTGCAATGATACAAGTACATGGTTCGTGCTGCCCAGGTAGTTGTCGAGGTAATTTTTTTCCTCTCCATGCCTTCTTCTCTGTACGCTACCACAGAGAGCTTCTTATCTGGATGATAAGGAAATGCAAGTAGGACATAAAACCAGAAGGAAATTCCTGGGTTAGTAAGGTGGTAGCTTTGTCCTCTTGTCCTGTTCATAAACACGCCAAGGAAAGAGTTAACCTATCCCAAAAATACTGCCAGGGATAGGTACTTGTGGAACCCAAACCACGTTTAAGAAGGCAGGGGGTAATTAGGGCAGTTGGTTTTTAATTATCACTGAAGTCAGTCCTTGCAAGGCCCCCCAGCCATATCCAGGTTAATGGTCACCCATGTATGCTGAGTCAGCAAAACCCTGGCGCTTGCCTTCGCCAGGGGCTCCCGATCGGCTGAGGCTAGCTGTTTTTGCTGGATGTGCTGAACTTCTCTCTGAAGCCAGGATGATTAAAAGAGAAAAGCAATCTACAGCTTTAATCAAGCTCGCAGGAACATGCTTTCCAGATTTTGTGAGACGAGGTATTTGTTACCTCCTGTCCTCTGGCATGTAGCAGTTTAATGAAAGGCTGCATATTTTTCTGTTAGCAGCTCAACCACTTAATTCTTAAGTTCCTTCAGAGCTCTCAGATGTATGCCATCTGGTCATGGTGACTTGTTGCTCTTTAATTTGTGAATTTGTTCCAGCACTTCCAGTTTTGACACCTCAATCTCTGACAGAGTCTCATCTTCATTACTTGAAAAGAATAGCTCACAGGGCTGTCTCTCTCTCTCTCTCGCACACATCTTCTTGTAGCTTCAATTTCATTAATACAATTTTAACTTTAAGCAGAATTTAGAGCTTTTCCCAAATATGCCATCTCTCCACCTCCTACCCATCTTGCAATATTTTATTGTGCTATATTTTTATTAAACAAAAACACATCTGAAAACTACGTGGAGCCTGTGCAGACAGGTAACCAGTATCTTTTCTATCTTATAAAAAGGTCTGAAAGTGAGTTCAAAGTGACATCTATCACATCCACTAAAGGGATATTATTAGTTCTTGGAAAACAGGGAATTGGGCAGCCTATTTAAACACATCTAGAATGCCTCTTCATGGCCCAATGTTATTTATTTATGTATCATAAATAATATCTATTATTTATGCTCTATTTGCATTTCAGGTTTTCTGCGAAGTTGAGTCCCCATTGTAACATACACTCTACAAGCACATAGTTAGAGGCAATTCCTCTTCTGAGGAATTTACAAATAGAGAAGACAAATGGCTAAGAACAGACAACATGGAAAGATGTTGTCAAAGACGAATGTCTTTATAGTTACATTTTTAATGGATTTTCCTTATACATACAATATCCTCCACTCCCCCCGCCAGTGTTTCTCCAGACATCTACCCCCACCTAGCCTCACCAGGACTTCCTAATACATTTTATTTCCATCCTTTCTCCACTGCAGGAAGATGTGTCAGCAAAAACCTGGCCAGTGTAGCATGCCACCCCATGCCAGACTTTTCTTCCTCTTCCTGGGAGACTGAAATGGTTTTCCAGAGGTTCAGGGCAGGAGGATCACCTGGCCTGCTCCCTTCTTCGTCACCCACAAAGTGCGTGAGGCACGAGGATGGCACTGCCCTAACAGCAGAGGCCACTGCTGAAAAGCATCCTTTGCCTTCAAACCCCAGAGGCAGAGAAGGGAGGCCTGCTTCTTTCATTTGCCCATACTTTCAATTGGCAGGAAACTTTTCTGCAATGCCCTTCGCCAACCTTGGAAACAGGCTGGCTGGAAGGAGCGATTACGGATGGGCATGGAAAGGACAGAAACTTGAATCTGCTTTTCACTTCTTTATTAAATCTAGGAAATGACAGAAGCACGCTCCCCTCCTGACAAAGTCTGAGGGTCTCTAGTGACATTTATGTCACTGGAAAGGCATATAATATGTACACTGTGGTTTAATTTTATCTTAATGAAACAATATACATATAAAACTATCCATTAAATATAAAACAGTGAAGTAATTTGCAAATTTTCCTACGGCATAATAAATTAAGCATGGAGAGCACTAAGGAATGCAATTTGCAGTCATTTATAATGCAGTGTTTTATGTTAATAATTCAAAATCACATGCTATTTGGAGACACTTCTAATTAATGTATTTATGAAATTGTGAACTGTGACTGTTTTGGTTCCATTTAGCTAAACATTTCAACAGAATGCGCTTGCTGTTGTTTTCTGTTTGCTTAATGGCACCAGCAAGCATCAAATGTACAACTGGGGAAAGTTGGGGGTGGTATCTGTTGCGGCTTTTTTTATGGGTATGTGTTTTTGTCTGTGTACTGTATGCATGCATGTGATTACACTCCTGATCTCACCAAGGAAAAGAAAGTTCTGCAATAATTTGAGAGGAAATAAGGAAAGGAAAGTTTTACGGATGAATAATTAATTGTAAGAAAAGTTCAGTACCTTCCTAAAGAATTGCTAAAATATTCAGTGCTTTTTACATATCAGATCTGTATACACTGACATTTCTCCTGACTGGTTAATTATGACTGATACAGCTCGTAAATTTGTATTCATGTTTTTATTTCGGTATTATTCAGCTTTTTCATCAGAATAAGTATTTGTCATGCTGCTTCTTTATCAGACTGCTATGAAGAATGTCACGATTCCCCAGAAAGTTATTCTCCTGAGAGGAGACTTGCAGGGATTTGGGGGTATTTTGAAATTTCAAGTACATTTTAAGAAAAAACCCATACGTATCAGAATGTGTAGTGAATTATTACACGACAAGGCCCTGATTTTGAAAGTGGCTCAAAATGAATGGGCTTCTAGGCATATGCAGAACCAGATGCTAATAGTACTCTGTTGTAGCTCTGCACAGGAAAGTGAAGGGAAAGCTCTTGAAATAATTTTTTACGAACAATCTGTTTCACACAGGAAAGCAAGAAAAAGAAAAAAAAAGAAAGAAACCTGAAACTCCTCAAACCCATAGTAAAGTGGTCCAAGGCACTGTATGTGGCCCCTTCCACCTTCCAAAACAGTTCTGAGAATTCAGCGGGATGTTAAATCAAAATCATCATGTCTCCTGGTAATTTCAAGGCTCACTTGCCGATCAGTAAGTCCATGTTGAATGTTTTATTTCACCACTGTGCTTTCTGTATGGTTGTTCTTTTTCTTTCTTGGTTGCTTGCCTTTTTTTCTTTTTTTTTTTTTTTAAGTGCTTGGGACAATATGTATATGGGTGGGAAAATATTTTAAAAGTTCTCATGGCCTTTAGCTGTGGTCTTGGAAATGGACCAATGTAATCATTAGACTGAGAATTAAAGCTGGGTTTTGACCACTTTGTGTGATTTATATTTTAAACATTGTAGGAACTGTTATGATTTAGGAGGCAATATGGGTGTCTAGGACCTAGCTCCCTCTCACTTGCCATTATTCGCGTTGCTCTATTGAGTCTTTTTATTTCCTTGGTATCAAATAACAAATATTGGCAACACATTAGATTAGCTGAATGATTATCTTTAATAACTACTTCTTCCTAAAATGAAAACCATGACCATACCTTCTGCATTTCTTCAGTTTTGTCCAGTATGAATGCACTCAGAAAAAGTCCCATGTATTTATATATTTGTCTGCTTCTGTTTCTAGTCCCAGACTAAACTGGAATTGCCAGGAACTGGTGAACATAAATATTCAGATTTGGGTCGTGTTTTAGATGAGTCGCTCTATTTGAATGTCCTTTCTTGCTGGATTTTTAACTAGAATTTGTCTTTCATTAAATGAGATGGATTTGTGCCAGATTCCATAAACGAGGCTCAACTTTTTGGGTGAAAATTTTTATCCAAGCTGTGTTCTTTAACAATATCTCATTTTAAATTTTTTTTATACCTGTCACAGGGACCTAAGGTGTTAGAAATGTCTGTGGTGCATCAGTACAGGACGTAAGGTGATGTAGTGTACCAGGAAATATACTGCGAGATGGGGGCATATGGAATAGATGTTCTGTGGACTTTGCTAACTAATGAGTTATTACCTGTTTGCCAGCAACCATGGTGGTCTGGATACAATGATCCAGCTTTATTTCGAGATGTATGCTCCCAGGTTTATGTCTGAATCTGAGTTTTATGGTTTGTGCCCATCTCAAAAATTAATTTACAGTCACACAGAAGGAAAGTCCTTTTGCTATTTTTTTTTTCTTCCAGTTTGAACAGAACATTTTCACTTTATTGTGAGGCATGGTAGCTGCTTACAGCTTCTGTTTCTTTTTCTGTGGTATTTCAGCATTCGAAAGATTACGGAAGGCTTGTTTTAAAAATCCTTTCTCCGGTGGTGGGAAAATGACAAAACTTGGGAACACGTGCACTTTTCTTTTTAATTATTTTGGCATGATTTATAGGACTAGATCTACAGCTGCTTGCGGTTAAATGCTATTCATTAAAGCTACTGTAAAATAAAGCAAACCCAAAACACAGATTCTAACTGCTCTGCTCGAAGCGATGTTACCATTTTTGATGGTAAGTTTGTCTGAAAATTATGGTTTTCTTTTTTAACATATACAGGCATAAATCAAGACTAACCATATCAAAATCAGTTCAGTAACAATTGCTGGGTGTGATTAGACACCTATACCTTTTACAATTTGTAAATAATATCATGATGCTTTGTCTCACATCTTATTATCAGAGGGTAGGAATTGTTGGTGTGTCTGAATGCAGGTACTTCAGCACATATCAAATGAGATAAACTAACCAATGTGTTCTGAAAAGAATAACAAATCCAAGCAAATTTAACATGTGGCATGTGAAGATTATCTTACAAATGAACATTAGGGACCTTTAATGTGGATGTAATTATTAAATTGTATTGGTTGATCTGAAAATTCAGCAGAGGAGCTGCCATTCCTTGGCATTCTAATTATCTTACAGGCTTTTTATTTGGTGATTTATGCAGTATTCATCAGTCAGAGTTATTTCTGTAGAAAAGGGAGAATATCTGTAGAATAGGGAGCCCTATTGCTTTACCTCCCTCTCAATTTGACATGGTTTTTCAAAATGGAAGTCCTTGTCCCTCCTCTTCCTCCTTGGGCTGCAAGAGGACATGCCTGTCCTTATTTTTCATTCTTCTCAGAACTGTAATTTGGATAGGCAAGATACTCTAGAGGAAGAATGAGGAAAGGCTGAGAGAGCTGGGCTTGTTCAGCCTGAAGAAGAGAAGGCTGAGAGGGGATCTCATCAACACGTACAAATATCTTAAGGGTGGATGTCAGGAGGACAGAGCCAGACTCTTCTCAGAGGTGCCCAGCAACAGGACAAGGGGCAATGGGCACAAACTGAAGCATAAGAGGTTTCACTTGAACATGAGGAAGAACTTCTTTACTTTTAGGGTGACAGAGCACTGGAACAGGCTGCCTAGGGAGGTTGTGGAGTCTCCTTCTCTGGAGATACTCAAAACCTGCCTGGACGATGTCCTGTGCAACCTGCTCTGGGTGAGCCTGCTTGAGCAGGGGGGTTGGACTAGATGATCTCCCAAGGTCCCTTCCAACCCTTGCCATTCTGTGATTCTGTCTGATTCTGTAGAGACATACTCCAGAGATATGAAAAAAGACTAAGATATATTGCAAATCTCCTTGACTGGCAGGACAAATCCTAGGAAAGCTAAAATGTTGGGGCTCTGAACTGGATGGAGACTGGAGAAAGAGCAGAAGGTCTGCGTCTCTTCTGTTGCAGGAGCTCAGAAAAACCCTATATAAGGGAAGAAATTTAGGGGATTTAGTACATCACTACCACAAAAAGATAAATTAGCCGATTGGTAAAAGGAAATTCAGCACCTGCCGCAGCAGCAGCACTGTAAGAGGTAAAGGATTTTACCACAGAGCTGAATCCAGCTCCCACTGAGTTCCCTGGGAACTGAATTCAGCTTTTTCAAGTCAGAGCAAAGGAAGTTGTCCAAGCTCTTTGGAATATTTTTATTGCCACAAACAAAGCTACTGGGTAAGCCGTAAGCAAACAAACAAAAAACCCCAGATACAGTAATTACCAGCAGTGTACGAAGTTGTCTAGCAGCAGGCAACAACAAAAAAAATCTGCATGACCTCTGCTGGATTGTTAAGCATTCGTCTCAGCAGTGTTTGCGACCCTGTTGCCTCTGATTGCCACATACATTGTGCGAAGGCACTTGACTACGCCAAATGTTTTGGGAAAACGGATTTCAAGTGCCATGTTTCTAATCTTCTTGGGCAGAGAAGTCGGGAAAGCTGAGAAGGAGTTTTATGGGCTAAATTTTCTGACATGAATCCCCAGGGGCCACACTGAAGATGCTGGGACCAGGACTGCAGTTACTCCTGCCAAGGAGCACAGGGAGAACTTATCAAGACCCATTTTATGGAGGCCACACCATTTGAAGAGAAAATCTTTAGTTAAATATAATTTTCCTCATTCCATTTTGCCACCAGTGCACTTGAGAAAATAATATTATTGAGACCATTAAGCAAACTGAAAAATTGGGGAAAATCACTGAATCGATAACCCGCTCTGGATGATGGCCCCAGCTCTTTCCCCCTCGCTTGGTTAAACTTGAAGCACTTGGTTTTTAAAGCACCTCTCTCCCGCCTGTGATTTCATGCTGTTTGAATCTAATGTAGGTGGGATATGCCAGGAATTAACAGAAGTGCTGCCCAACACTTCTGCAACCTGAATTCAAGGGGCAGGGGAAAAGGCTTCTGGTGTCGGCACTGTTTCAGCAGCACAGAGGGTTAACAGCTGCTGGAGACACAAGTGAGATAATGGAATAATCTTGGGCAATCCTAAAGTACTGGGAGAAACCAGGCTGGACAGAAAAAAACCAACAACAAACCCAAACCAAAGCAACCAACTGTCCTCCCTCCAGGGCATTTACACTGCCAAGCAACTTATTTTACGTCCATCTATGATGCGAGTGCGTTGTGAAATGTAGCTCACTTGCTAAACATTGTTTTGATGTGTTGTTCAGGACATAGGGAAAGAGAAATGGACTACATTCAATCTCTATTAAAGCAGAGAGATATCTTCCACAGAATTTATTTTCAGAAGCTTTGCGCTAACTTCATTTTCTTATTAGCTGAAATTGCTAGTGAGACAGTTTTAGCAATGATGCTAAATGCATTCATGGAAAATATGTGTCTGTCTGTCTGTGCTCAGTGAATTGCTTACTGTTATGTCAACTCAGAGAGAACAGATCTTTACTACGCGATTTGGGGATCTGGGATTAGGTCCTAGTGATAATTCACGTGGGAAAAATGTTATATCATACGTAATTGTAAAAATGCAAATATACAGGATGATAGCAAGAAAGTGTTGCAGGTAGTTAGAGTTGCAGGAAAAAAGGAATTTATAACCCTCAAAAAAAATTCTGATATTAATACTTGTGATAGTTGAAAATTGAGAACAAAAAGAAACGGGAAACTGAGGTTTTGGGAATCAAAAGTCCAAAAGAATTATCTTGGAAATGTACTTTTGGGGCATTTTTTATATCACCATGAAACAATCTGAGAGATAATTTAAACTAATCCAAAACACGCTGGGTCACCAGAAAAGCATGTTTTCTGATCACGGTACACTGAAGTTGAAGATAGGGAGCATTTTGCTCCCTCTTTTCCCGCAAGGGTATAATTCCTTGTTCAGGCTACATCTCTCAGAACACATCTGTAGGGACAGTGGCCATGGAAAGTCCTTTACCTGAAGGAGGAGGCTGCAGGGCATCACAGGAGGCATGGGCTTCTGGGAGGCAATGTGCCACTAAGAGGCTATTGGGTTTAAGCTAGAACTGCTGCAGAATGAATGTCTTAGGTCAGTCCAGCAACCTGAGGAATTCTGATTTGAAACGAGTGCAAGCAAGAGAAAGTCTTTAATGATATCTGTGACGGAGGGGGGAAAAAAAGAAAAAACAAAACAGAGAAAAGAGGGAGAAAAAGATTTGTCAAAAATTAGAACAAAATAATCTGGAAAAAAATCAGCATTTTGGAAATTGCATTTTTCATGTGAAGTTCACTCTGAGGAAGTGAAGTAGATGATCATTGTGGGTCCCTTCCAACTGAAATGTTCTATTCTGTTACCAAGTCACTGTCTTGATAGACTTCAGAATGTTAATCCATAACTTCCAGAAACTTGGCAGTGCCGCTTTAACTCTCACAGAGATAGTCTTTTTTCCCCACTTACTCTCCTGTGTGTATTATATATTGCACAGGCTAAGGAAAGCTGTATCTTTAGGGCAGCGCTTGTTTGAAAGACGTGAGGAGTATGTGTGGACAACCTGGGCATGGCACAGACTGCATCATTTAGGCTGAAAGAAGTCCAGACTTAGCTGCTCTCTTATCCTGCAGCCTTGCTTCTGGCACCTCTTCCTCAGAGGTGAAGCATGAGCTGTACCTAGCAGAGCGGGGTCAGTCATTACTGGCAGGGTGTACAGGTACACACGGAGGATTTCAGGTCAGCCCAGCCCTCTAGGAAGCACCGCTTTAGATTGTTCCCAACTCATTTGAAGAGCCTGGGGTGAGGTTAATTTGGAGGGTGGGGAAGGTTGTCTCAGCTGTAGCCTACCGGAGGAATACCTGCCACATTTTGTGCTCCCTTTCAGAGGGAGCTCGAAGATGAGAACTGCACGGGATGCTGAGATGCCTCTAAAGGAAATGTTGGCATTGATCAGGCTGTCACATTGTTGTGTATGGAAAGCTGAACTTGGGGCTGCCCAGCTGGATTTCTTTAACCAAGCCAGTGCCTTTCAACAGCTCCACAATAATACTGGTTTTATGCACGTTTCTGTACAAACAGAATGTATAGGACCATGTTCCATTTCTGTATCCGTCTGTGCATCCCCGTCTCCAGTAACTTTTGCTCATTTCAAGCAAATTTGACGCAGGAGTAGAAGTTTCTAGGTGTTTCTAGGTATTTGACAGTCCGTTTGTTAGATGTGACATATCAAACATGGAGCTACACAAAACGTGATAGCTGGATGGGTTGTGATGGCTCATTTGTAAAATTACGCCATTCCTGTTCGCTCAGTATTACCCTCACTTTCCCATTCCTTACTGCTTTTAAAAGCAGGATGAAGAGCAGGAGCGGCTCCTGCCAGGAAAGGAAACTGCAGGAGCTGGAGGGATGCACATGAGGGAGTGCAAAGACTCAGGCTTTCACCACTAATGACCTTGGCTTCTAGCACATCCCATGATCAGCATAACTGCTTCTAGAGCTGGAAGGCACGGGGGCTGCATCTGTGCATCCCACTTAGGGCTCAGGGAGCTGAATCTGTGCATTCCATTTAGGTCTCAGGGAAAGGAAAAAAATCTGCCCTGCTTAACAAAATCAGTGAAAATTTGGTGAATTTCTACTTATGGTTACTGCAACCTTATGTGGGAAAAATACTTTTCAGGAATTATTTCATTCCTTAAAAAAAGACTTACTGCTCCATGAGCTATTAGAGGGACACAGGCCAGTACTTATTTTGTCTCCCCTTCTGCTCTCTGCTGTTTCACACACTATTGAAAACGTTTTGCTCTGAGTCATTCCTGATGGAGCGTTGCTCTTTTTTTTACCACTTTGTAGGTGCAGCCCTTTTTCTCAGGAGTGATATGATAGAATGGTTTACCTTGGTGTGGTTTCTGCTCCAACTACCTCCTAGTCAAGAATAAGACCCATTTAGGTGACTGGTGATGTTTCCATTAGCTATGTAGTAGCATTAGCAGTGGCTAAATGTGTAAAACTTTCCAGCTTCTTTGGAAACTTTACCTAGCAGGTGGAAGATATGCCATAAATAAATAAATGAAGTCTTCAGAAAGTCCTGTCTGCCCTTCTGTGGTGATGATCTTTGCATAAACCCAGGAAAACTGTTCATGGTCAATTTTGTTCTTTGGTGTAGCTGCGTACAGACTGAGTTGGAAAATTGCTAAATAAAAATTACAGCTATCGACTCTTCCACTAACTGTATTATCAGGCAACGGCGGTAGCGGGGAGGTGGTGGAGTATCGCGCCCCAGGAACATCCTTGGGAGCTGCTCGTGTCTGAGGCTGGTACATAAAATTCCACCTGTCATTTCACAGGATGCTCCCGCCTTGCCACATTTTTTCCTCGTCTCCCTATTTATCTCCTTTTATCTGCTTATGCTTTTTTTTCTGTTTTTCTCCTGCCTATTTTTTTGTTTCCATTTTCACAACTGGAATGAGAATCTGATAACTTCCCATTTGAACACTTGTTCCATGATATTTGAATGGACTAGGGATTACAAAAATTAAATGTGTCCATTCTGTGATGCTTCTCATTTGCGTTCTTTCTGGGCATCCCCAAGGACAATGAACACTAAATGCAGTATGGCCAAACTTAAATATTTAGGTCTATTAAGAGAAAATCAGAAATTGCCTATAAAGTTGTTTCCTAATGGAAATATCTCTGGGGGAAGGTTGTTAGGGAATGATGTTTCTTTAATATGGTAGACATGTAACATACACAAAGTTAAGTATTGAGTATATTTGGCCCCTTGA
Organism: Gorsachius goisagi; assembly: GCA_018403395.1. Lineage (NCBI taxonomy): Eukaryota > Metazoa > Chordata > Aves > Pelecaniformes > Ardeidae > Gorsachius > Gorsachius goisagi. The sequence goes on along the minus strand of BOSO01011316.1, from coordinate 1,145 downwards.
TTTCAATAAAGGACAATTCCTGCATGCTATTCTACACTACCATGTGACTTACCCATGAATATTGAATTGAATTTGTAGAGGAAATAGTAAAAGTGTGAAAGTGACCATCACTTGATCTCTGCTCTGAGCTGAACCCTGCAGTTTAGGAAACAATGGGGAAAAGAATGTTCTTTTCCAACTATAATTTGATTGTGAAATAAATAAGAGGCTATTTCCATGCAAGTTTGTGAGCTAAAAGGAAGAGGAAAAAATGTACATGCAGTAGAAAACATCTATTTTTAAAGCTTTTAATATCTTCTTGGCCAAGACTAAGACTCTGCTTCCATTTCCATGGCCCATATAGAGTCACAATGATCGCAATTGGTTACCCTGGGTATTTTGGTTTCAATGACAAAATTAAGGCAACATATTTTTTCCACCCTTGATTTTTTTTTCCTAATCATTCCCAGTTGACTCACCATTATGAACTTTGATGTACTGTGTTGTTAGGATATAACCAGCTAGAAAAAATTATATAGTAACTGTGGCAAAGAGCAGCTGCATGTGCTCTGCAGTGTTCATGGGCGTGTTCGGGGGCACTGCCCTGCTCAGCCATTGCTGACACTCCCCACTTCCCTTTGGAAGGAAATTCAGGGCATAAGCAGGGAAAGAGGCCAGGTCTGTGGGGAACACGGTAGGTGGTACCTGTCCCACAGTGCAGACACAAGTATTTAGGTGGCGTACTTTCAGAGTGAGTGAGTTGATGGCAGACGATAGGACGAGGGGTAATGGTTTGAAATTGCACCAGGGCAGGGTTAGCTTAGACATTAGAAAAAATTTCTTCACAGAAAGGGTTGTCAGGCACTGACATGGGCTGTCCAGGGAGCTGGTCGAGTCCCCATCCCTGGAGATATTTAAAAGAAGGATAGATGAGGT
>BOSO01011315.1:2247-24032 GCA_018403395.1 Gorsachius goisagi | reverse complement strand
AACATTCAAGACCAGGTTGGACGGGGCTCTGAGCAACCCAATCTACTTGAAGATGTCCCTGCTCACTTCAGGGGGTTTGGACTAGATGAACTCTGGAGGCCCCTTCCCACCAAAAAACATTGATTCTATGATTCTACGGTGAGGATGAAAACAGCCTTGGCTTCCAACAGCAGGTGAGACCTTAGTATTTGATACATGCTACATCTGGTTTAAAACTAGCCTATTTTATTTTATTTCATTTTATTTTACTTTGTGATCCTCTCATTCATATTTACTGATGACACATCATCCACAAAACCCGCTGCTTTCCTCTGCACACTTCATTATCATTCTAAAGACCTGTAGCCCATGGCTGGGGCTGCTGTACTGGGCTAGCAGTGATGGAAACTGCAGTGGTGCTGATCTCGCTGCATCTTCAACAGGAGGTGTATGTCCATCTCTGGTTTTCACCACGGTAGGCAGACAAGGACAGTGGCCTTCCCGGGTGGCTGAATTTCTCCTTCGTGCCAGGGAAGTCCGCTGAGAAGGTATTTGCTCATGCAGTGTATGAGTCTTTTGGAGCCTGGAAGAGGGGGGTAGGAAGGTGTTATTAATTTAGTCAACGCTGAGCGGCTTGCAGAAACACTGTCAGCTTCTGCCTACACACATCTCACCTCCTATTGTTAAAGAAATTACAGCCGCTGAAAGAGATGAAAAAGTAACACATTTCTTTTCTAGGTTTTATCGTAATAAGGCAAATCTGATTTCTTCTTGACTCTGTAGCGTGGGCCTGCTTTTTGGACTGGGGTCTTCTGGGGTAGCGCTGGAGACATGATTCCCTGCGCAGGTGCTATCAGATATGCAAAGGTGTGCTAGTCTATTTTAACAGCTCTGAGTGCAAGGACCACATTTGTCTGTCTCATGCAAGGAGTTAGGACTTTCCAGGACTAATTAACATCTAGTTAGCACTTTCCTATTTCTCACTGGTGGAAGACCAGCACCTTCAAAGCTGTGGAGAGGTTAAACGAAAATTTCAGGAGAAGTTTCTGAAGCTATCTACGTGTTCACAGTCACCCTAGAATTGTTAGACGGCTTATTGTTCACTGAAAAAGAAGTTGCAGACATCTCCTGAAAATAAAACATGCGGTAGGTGGCATAGGCACCCATAACATTATGATTCGTCTCAGGGGTTTCTAGGCGTGGAGAGCTTTTTTCACCATCTCCACTTCTCTCTCAGGTTTTGCTTTCGTTTCTGCTTCTCACAGGTTCCCACTCTGCCATCGCACATAAATTCTACCCAGGCTCCCCGCTCAGCCCCCTCCCATTTTCTATTTCCCACTGAACTCCCCCATGTCAAAACATTCGCCTTGACTCCGCTGTCTCCTTAACGTTATACTTGTGTGTTTATTCCTTCTGCGTAAGGGCTATTTTGTCAAAATGGCCTTTTTGTTGGAGATTTATACTTGCTCATTTCATACCTTGTCCGTGTTCTTTCGCAGCTGAGGCTGGACACAAGAAATCTGACCGAAATATCTGTCTTCATCCACGCTAAAACTGCCACGCAAGAGCTGCGCTGGTGCAGCCCGGAGCTGGCTCCCTGAGAAAGAGCAAGCTTACGGTCTGCACGAGACCTGAAGAAATCCTACAGAATATTGTAAAGACGGTTTCCTCTGAAGGCTGTATTGTTTCAATAGCACATTTCTTCCAATCCTCCTTTCCTGTTTTTCCATTCATGCGAACACAGGGTATTTTAAGAGTCCATCTGCTCATGTTACTTATTCCTCACTTCAAGTCATAATCCTCTGCGATACTACAGTTAATTGCTCTGCCTATGATTATATTGCATCGCAAACGGGATTATGATTTTCAACCCTATCTGTACTGGAGTAATTTAAAAATATTTCTACTATTACCAGCTCCGGCTGAACTTCAATGGCTTTTACAATTCTGTGGATATTTATCGTGTATCCGGGTATTCTGATGTTGTTCTTACATAGATACAAGTGCCTACACCGCATTTTACGCTAGTTGTAACTAGATTCATTTGGATCTTGCACCTTTCTGGCGTAGTTCAGGCCTGCCTTTGGTCACGTTATTTCCATTCACAGCAGCAAGGTTTACTATAGATAGGGGGGATGCTTTTTAAAGATAGCACCATGTATTTTAAGCCATCTCCGTGCACGGGTAAATCCCATTCTGAAAACGTCGGTAGGTGAAGCATCTACAACAGGATTGCACAGCGGCTCTTGGTTGTTTTATCACCCTTTCTGCATAAAACTGTCCCTCCTTTACGAACAGGACACGGGAGAGGAGAAAATGGTCCAAGCCTTGCTAGCAGCCCTCCGCTCCCTGAGGAGTTTGATGTTTGCAAAAGCTCCGCTTGGCGAAGCGCTGCTCAACAGAAATGGTTGCAAAAACAAAACAAAAAAAAAAAACAAAAAAAAAAGGTGGGGGGGATTTTTTTTTTTTGGGGGGGGGGGTCAGCCCCCGGCGCCGCGGGGGTCCGGGGAGGGGGGGGCCGCAGGGGCCCGGGCGGGGGCTGCGCGGTGCCTCCTGCGGGCGCGGGCCGGCCGGGAGAGGGCGCGATGGCCCCACGGTAGCGGCGGCGGCGGCGGCTGTGGGAACCCGGGGCCGCCCCCCCGGGTCGGCGGGCGCCTCTCTGGGGCGGCGAGGGGGCTCCTCCGGCCCCGAGGGGGCACCGCATCACCCCCCGGGGCTTGTGCCGGGAAAAAGCTCGGGGGGTGTGTGGGTAAATGCATATACATATAGGAATACATATGGGAATACACGATCGCAGCGGGGGTGCCCGCGGTGGGGACGGGACAGCCGGGGGGCATCCCGGGGTGTTCCTCCGCCTCCCGGGGATGCAGAGCCCAGCGGGGCGGGGGAGGGGGGGGGGGGGAGTGGTGCAGGATGCACGGGGCGCAGCTCGGCGGGGGGCAGGGGGGGCGGCGGCCCCGGGGGGCGGCGGGGGAACCTCAGGTGCGTGAGCTGCGCCCGCCCTGGGCGGCGGGAGGGGCCGGGGGTGTCCGTGCGGGCCGCCCGCAGCTCACGGTTTGGCGGGACCGGGGTCCCAGCGTGGCCCGCCTGCCCGCCGCCGTGGGGGGTGCGCCCCGTCGGGGCTCGGCAGCCGCCGCGGCTCTGCGCCCCCTCGGGGGTGGCCGAAGGGAGCCGAGGGGGGGGGTGGTGGTGTCACCCCGGGGCCGGGGAAGGGGCCGTGGGGCGGGGGCAAACCCGTCGCAGGCAGCACGGCTGCAAGGTGACCCCCGTGGGGCCCTGCCCCCGCCCCCCGCTGCCTCCCCCTCCCGCTGTAATCCCCTGCCGGCGCCGGCAGAGGCGGGAGAAGCGAGCGGCGGCCGGGGCGGGGGTGCCCGGGCCACGCACGCTGCTTTGTGCCGGCAGCCGCCGCCTCCCCTCGGCCCCGCGGTGGGGCCGGCTCCCCCCGGAGCCCCTCGGGAGCGGGGCAGGGGGGAGCGGGTGAAGCCCCCTCCCTTCCCCCGCCAGCGGGGGCACCGCGCTCAGCCCCGCGGGAAGCCGGCGGGAGGAGGGGAACGGCGGGAGCCGCCTGTTAATCCCTACTAGCGGCGGTTTTTTTTTGGTTTTTTTTTTTTACTATGTTTACTTCCGACCCCTCCTAGCGCGGCTCGTAGTAAAAAAGCCAACAACTAAAAAAAAAAATAATTAGTAAAATAAATAGAAAGGGCCGCGGAGCGCTGCACCGCGCACACACACACACACACACACACACTCACACACCCCCCCGCCCGGCGGGGCAGCAGCGCGGAGCGGCGCGCAGCAGCGCGCAGCAGCGCGGCCGCCCCCTCGCGGCGCCGCCTCCTGGTGGCGGGAGCGCGCAGGCGGCGCGGCCGCTGGGGTCGGGGGAGGGGGGAGGGATGGGGAGGGATGAGGGGGGGGGGGGGCGAGCGGCGGCGCGCACGTCGGGGGCGCGCACAGGGCACGGCGGTGCTGCCCCCGCCCCCGCCGCGGCTCCCGCCCGCCCCTCGCCGGCGCTTTAAAGGAGGAAAGCAAGTAAACTTCTATTGTACCGCCCTGGAGCCTACGGTCCGCTGCGCCGGGAGGGCGGCTTCTCCCCGCCGCGCCGAGTGGGTTTTTTAAACCGTAGTGGGAGGAAGAGATCGGCGTTCTCCCGGCGTTTCGTCTTCTTTCCCCGCCTGTCCTTTCCGGCGGTTCTTTATTCTTATTTTTTTTTTTTTTAATTCTACATCATCATCATTTCCCCCCCCCCTTCGTTTTGTCGTTCCCCGCAATAATTGCCTCGCTACGTTTCGCAGCTGGCGCGTTGGAGAAGCCGGTGAGTTGCGGAGCTTTGCTTTCCCCCGTCGCTCCATCCCCCGCGGTTGTGGCGTTTGGACTGACACGGGCTGCGTGTGACACCCGGGCTGCCGGCGGGGCTGCGCTCCGCGGACCTGGATACCGGCGGTGGCTCCCGAGGGACGCGCTCCTCTGCCGGGGCACAGGCGTTCCCCATCCTTCTTCTTGCCCTCGGATTTTAAATTTTTTTTTTTTTTTTTTTTTGGGCGGGGGGGTGGTGGTGGCGAGGTGGAAGCCTTTGAGTCTCCCGCGTATGCGCGGGCTGGTTACGGCTATTGCACGCACCGCTTATACGCGTATATATAGGTATATATGACAAGATTTGGCAAAGTTTGCTGAGGTCTTTGCCCGTCCCCCTGCATCGCCCAGGTGGGTGGCTGGGGAGCAGCCTGGCTCTCGGTTGGAAGCCCGCCGGGCGCTCGCCGCCCCTTTCCCTCCCGGCTCCCGGCAGGCGGGATGGGGATGGGGCTGGCGCTGGCGCTGCGGCCCCGGGAGGGACGTGGCCTCCGCGCCGTGCTCCGTGTGAGGGCGGCGGGCGGGAGCCGAGCCCGGCCACCGAGCCGCGGGAGCCCCTCCGGGAGAGCCCCTCCGGGGGAGCCGCCGGCCGCGGGGAGGGTGGTCCGGGAGCCGGCCCCGCGGTGGATCAGGTCGCGCCGCCCGGTTGTGCTGCCGAGCTCGGAAGGGGATGAAGGGAGGTCGTGCGTTTATTTTTTTTTAATTATTATTATGATGATTGTGGGTTATTTTTTTTAATTACTAAACGCGACTGCGCGTTTCCCCGCCGGCGGGGGAGCCGGGAGGGAGCGCTGCGCGCCGGGGGGGGCCGGGGGGAGCCGAACCGATCCCGGCGGCGGAGCGCGGCTCACCCGGGCGCCCCCCTCTCCCCCTCCCGCCCGCAGGCACCAGCCGCCGCGATGCCGCTCAGCGCCGGCTTCCCCAGCAAGAACTACGATTACGACTACGACTCGGTGCAGCCCTACTTCTACTTCGAGGAGGAGGAGGAGAACTTCTACCTGGCGGCGCAGCAGCGGGGCAGCGAGCTGCAGCCCCCCGCCCCGTCCGAGGACATCTGGAAGAAGTTTGAGCTGCTGCCCACGCCGCCCCTCTCCCCCAGCCGCCGCTCCAGCCTGGCCGCCGCCTCCTGCTTCCCCTCCACCGCCGACCAGCTGGAGATCGTGACCGAGCTCCTCGGGGGGGACATGGTCAACCAGAGCTTCATCTGCGACCCGGACGACGAGTCCTTCGTCAAGTCCATCATCATCCAGGACTGCATGTGGAGCGGCTTCTCCGCCGCCGCCAAGCTGGAGAAGGTGGTCTCCGAGAAGCTGGCCTCCTACCAGGCGGCCCGCCGGGAAGGGGGGGGCCCCGCCACCCGCCCCGGCCCGCCGCCCTCGGGCCCCCCGGCGCCGCCGCCCGGCCTGGCCGCCTCCGCCGCCGCCTCGGCCGGCCTCTACCTGCACGACTTGGGCGCCGCCGCCGCCGACTGCATCGACCCCTCGGTGGTCTTCCCCTACCCGCTGAGCGAGCGGGCCCCGCGGGCCGCTCCGCCCGGCGCCAGCCCCGCGTCCCTGCTGGGCGACGACACGCCGCCCACGACCAGCAGCGACTCGGGTGAGTGGGGGCCCGGGCGGGCTCGGGGGTGGTGGTGGTGGGGGGGGGTGTCTGAGGGGCCCCGGGGCTCGGCCGGGGGAGCGGGGCGCGGCCCCCCCCCCGCCCCGCGTGGGCTTCTCTGAATGCCACGTTAGCGAGGCACGGCGAGGCTCCCGGCGAGTTTGTTTCCTGGAAAACCAGCCCAGTTTTCCCTCCAGGGGTGAAGGGAGGAAAAGGGGGGAGGGAGAAACTTTCATAACGGGGTCAGAGTCGGTCTCCGAGGCGGCGTTCCCGGGGAAGCCGGTGCCACCCGTGGGCCGGGAAGGGGTTAACTCCCGCCGAGAGCTGCGGGGGGAATGTGCCGGCGGGGAGGTGCCAGTGAAAGTGACTGCCGAGGAGTGAATGGGGCTGGGAAAGTTTTAGAAATGCTTCCTTAGGTATTTGACAGCCTGTTCCGCTCCCTCATAAATTTGGTTTGAGAGTGAGCTTCTACTCGGAGCGCTACAGCCTTCCCGTTTTGGTTGTGGGTTTTGGGTTGGGTTGTGTGTTGTGTTTTTTTTTTTTTTTTTTTCTCCTTCCCCCCCTTGGATTTTCCGCAAATTAGCAGATCAAGCGAGATTCAGAAAATGTCTCTGAATACACATGTGTGTTAAGTAAGCTTTCTTTTGAGGCGTGGCCAAAGCCTTCTAAATCCTTAATTAAAGGCAGCTTGAGTCTGGGAGCTTTATTGCGCTGTACTGCTGACAACCGAGGTTAAACTTCCCTGCTATCTTTCATGCGCGCCTCGGAATTACGCAAGATCTTTGCAGCTTTTGAAATCAGGGAGCCGGGCTTTGGAGCGCAGTCTCTGTGTCCCATTGCACTTGAAGTGTTGCATCCTTAAAGAAAAGGCTCTTGGGGAAAGTGAGTCCAGCGGCATCAAATGGATTTAACGAGGGTTTAGCAATGGGTTCCTTGCTGTGCAGCTCAGGGTTACCTTCCCTTACAAATACGGCGATCTTGAGGCTATTTGCACAGATCAGCTTATAAGTATTTTTTTCCCCCCCTCACAGAAGAAGAGCAAGAGGAAGATGAGGAAATTGATGTCGTTACATTAGCTGAAGCGAACGAATCCGAATCCAGCACAGAATCCAGCACAGAGACATCAGAAGAGCACAGTAAGCCCCACCACAGCCCGCTGGTTCTCAAACGGTGTCATGTCAACATCCATCAGCACAATTATGCCGCTCCTCCTTCCACCAAGGTTGAATACCCAGCTGCAAAAAGGCTAAAGTTGGACAGTGGCAGAGTTCTCAAACAGATCAGCAATAACCGAAAATGCTCCAGTCCCCGCACGTCAGATTCAGAGGAGAACGACAAGAGGCGAACACACAACGTCTTGGAGCGCCAGAGGAGGAATGAGCTGAAGCTGAGTTTCTTTGCCTTGCGTGACCAGATACCCGAGGTGGCCAACAACGAGAAGGCGCCCAAGGTTGTCATCCTGAAAAAAGCAACGGAGTACGTTCTTTCCATCCAGTCGGACGAACACAGACTGATCGCAGAGAAAGAGCAGTTGAGGCGGAGGAGAGAACAGTTGAAACACAAACTCGAGCAGCTAAGGAACTCTTGTGCATAGGAGCTCTTGGGCATCACTTAGAATAACCCAAACTAGACTGAAACTCTGATAAAATATTAATGTTTCTAATATCACTCATGAACTACACCAGTCCATTGAGTATGGAACTATTGCAACTGCATGCTGTGCGATTTAACTTGAGACTACACAACCTTGGCTGAATCTCCTGAGGGTTTGGCCAGAACCTCAAAACTGCCTCATAATTGATACTTTGGGCATAAGGGATGATGGGACATTCTTCATGCTTGGGGATGAACTCTTCAACTTTTTTTCTTTTAAAATTTTGTATTTAAGGCATTTTTTCATATGAGAATCCCAAACAAGAGTTGTCCCCAGATTGCTGTATATATTTACACATCTTATTGCAATGTAAATACCTTTTAATAAAGTCTTTATAGAAAAATGTGCAACATTAATACGCAACAGTTGTGGCAACTGGATTTATACTTGTCTTGAACTTCTGTGCCATAACATTTCACAGTTTTGTTTTTTATTTAAATACATTTTTCTTTCAAAAATGATTTTTATTTTGTTTTTAGATAAATAAATATGTGCCCAAAATATAATTAGTTAAATCCTGTGTAAAGACTGTGCTTTGTCTCCCACTGTTGTCGTTAGATGCTTATTTCCATGACATCCCTCTCCCTGTCATCATGGCAGTGACCTGACAAGAGTCAAAGGGGAGTTAGGTGAGAGGAAATGATGACAGTTTGGCTGGGTTTCTTCCCCTCCCCTCTTGTGTTAATTCGAGTAGATAAGATCATTGGTCTCATGTACTTTGTTGGTTCAACCAGCGTTGCCAGCAGTGCCTCCATGAAGGCGCTGGTAGCAACGTCTGTCTTGGCCATGGTTGAGGTGTTGTGTTTTTACACCGGTCACCCCCGTGCATGGGCTCTGCATTCCTTCTGCATACGTTTTAACTACATTTTTGGGGTGTGACCTTCATTCCGCAGTAGGGACCCAGCTACCTATTTTGAGGGCTGCTTTGTAGTAGGCTCACCTTAATTGCTTCCTGTTTGATCTTGAACAGAAGTTGTATGGGATAAGAAAATAAACTGAGATGGTGAGTGTTGAAGTGGTTAAAACAACAGAGCGGTTTCCCTTTTTAAGTGCCAAAATCAGCAGAGCCGGTCTTCCTAGACAAGTACCTTAGCACTTTATTAATGTGAATAGTTACTTGGGATTTCAAGGAATACAAAGTTCAAGGACGCCCAAAAGGGAGCAAAGGAAAAGAAGAGCTATTTCTCACCTGGAGAATAGGCTTAGACAGATTCCTAACATTTGCCAGGCATACTAAATCATATTTACATTCAGGAATTGTCTCATGATCAACTTCGGGCGGGCCAGAAAGTACTTGCTTGACACAGCTCCTAAGATTAGATTTGATCTTTTCCTTCCCTCCTCTCACCCACGTAGCTCCACTTTGGTCAGAACTTGAGCAAGAAATCAATGAGCCCTTTGATGTGGGGGAAGAAGGTACTTTTCAAAAAGCTGAACCTTGTACTTTTCGATTTTCATAATTCCCGTTAAATACATATTTGCTTGGCTTCTAACCATTCGGGCAGCAGTGCTGCCAGATAACGCCAGGGCCAGCAACTGAACTGAGAAGGGAGGGTTCAGGTTTTCTATAGCTATTGAGTTTGGAGGGGGAAGAAGGGTCGAGTGTGGGTGTATATGGTGTGGGGGAGTGGAGGTAGCATTTTAGGGACAGGGTAGATGCCAAAGATCTCTGCCTTGCGAAGCCTAGGGTAGCTATCCTAATAATTTTGCACATGGGACTCCCAAAAGAAAATAAGTATCTAAATCCTGTTTGATGAGGTACTTGAGGTGCTGGGCTGAAGATTTCTTGGGGGAAAAAAATCATTCCATTAGAAAACCAGGAGAAAGCAAGGCTTTTTTTTTTTTCACTTTGGCTGTACCACCTGTTTGTAACTGGGTTTATAGAAGTTGTCTGTAGTTGCTTTTTTTCAGTGTGATTCAGATATTCACTTATGAGGAAAAAGAATGATGTGAAATGAAACTGTTAATTGTATCTGAACTGTGAATCAGGACATCTTCCAGCAGATAATAACAGAAAAGTTCTACCTTTTATTAGATAGGATAACTTACTTTACAAGAACATGAATTTCACTTGCCTTCTGGCGTGCGCTCTTGGCTATTGCTTAGGAAGAAAAGCAAGCTGTTGTTCAAGGATTGCTAACTGCATCCCCATCCTCCGAAACAAACCCAGAGGTGTAGCTCCATCCATGAGCTACCAAAAAAGTCTGTCATCTTTGGGTCCCGCTTTCATGTATTATCAAAACCCCCTCACTTCTTCCCGTTAAATGAGGTTAGACCACAATGATTAATAAACCTCTCCTTATTTGTCGGCTTCTTAAATCATTTGGAGAGTAGTTTTGGGTTTTTCTTCTGTCTGCAGAAAGTCCTTGGTCTTTTGATGAATAGGATCCTTGCAGTTATTTAATTTCTTACTCTCATCTTTTAATTGAGCATTGGTTCCACTTGCCGCTTTCCTCCTGGAAGAGTACACCAGATCATGAACATGATCCTCAATTGCCACTCTAAAATATGACTTTATGGGATGACGCTTCGTATTTATGACATTTCTTACTTTACTTTGTTGAAGGATTACAAAGTACCTAACTAATGTAGTAAAAAATAAATGCATATAACACAGCCTATGGGTGCAGGGGTGAAAAAAAACCTCATCATTAAACTGCTGCTACAGTAAAGAGGAAGGTGGCTTCCACTTTCTGACTCCGCGTGAGAGGTTAGGACGTTCGGAAGATGCAGACGTCCCACTGGTGTTTCCGAGCTGGGTTCAGTTAGTAACGCGTTGTATGTGGATAGGGAAGTGTTGGGTTTTGCTGCTGTTTTGGAGCAATAAAGGAGATAAGCTTCTAAAAGAAGCCTTGAAATAAAACGCAGTAAGTATTTACAGTTCTTGCCAAACAGCTGTACCAAAACGCTGCTTGAAATACGAGGAGCATTTTTAGCTTCATCTCTCTGCTCTTTGTTTTCACAGGAAATTTCAAGCCGCTTCTCTTCCAGAAAAACATTAGGCAAAATATAGCATCAAGGGAAACGAAAAACAAGCCATCACGTTGAAAATAAAATTGCCCTCACCATATACTCTCACTGTTCTCGTTTAATAATACTGATTTTTAGGCTTCTAGCTTCATTTTTTTCTTGGGTATAAGTTCTGTCTTTCCAGCCAACTAATAATCTGAATGACTTCTGCATCACTGGGATGTGCAAAAGCACCTGTGTCGGCTTAACTCAGCTCCCATCTGGGTCTGTGGAAATTCCATGTTTCTTCCAGGGAAACAGACTTGTGCCAGTGGAGGATGCTCTTGAAAATTTTATCACTGTCTATAAAGAAATCCCTTTGCTTGCCGCTGCCATAGCCACTCATGCTCCTGTAGCACTTTGTAACCAGGGCAGGCAGTTGAGAGATGACAAACATTTCATCAGAGTTGTACTAAAAGGACAGTTTCAGGTAAGTGGAATAGAATTACTGTAAACTGGAAGTAAGCCAGGCCACTTCAGTTAACATCTAAATTTATTCAAAATGGAAGGTAGAGGTGGTTGTTTCACTACAGAGATGAACCATCTTCTAATACGCTGGATTTTTTTTTTCATTAATTTTTTTGATTGATCTCTGTTAGAGTCATCTGTCAATGAATTATCAGAGAAATAAAACTGAATGATAAGGAATCCTAACACAACTAGACAGCTTCGGAAGAGGCTGAGAATTTACTTCCCAGCTTATGGGTTTGCTATTTCCTCATTTTAAGTGTACATTTATGGGAGCTTCTGGAAAAAAAAAAAAAAGGCTCTGCTGACTGAAAACTAACCCCTGGTTTCCCCTTGAGGTTTGTTTCCACGCAGATGAGGCCTAAACCTGCCTAGAAAAAAAAATAAAATCCAGAAATGAGATAGATGAGCCACAGAAGCCAGATTTCATTTCCGGTACAAAACTTTTGACATTCTGCAGGTTTACCTGCCTTCGTGCCATTTACTCATCTCAGGCATAGCTGTAGAGTCAGTGGGGACAGGCAAGGGCGAGAACGTTACCCAAGATTCAGAATAACAGTTAGGAAGTCAAACGGGTTGGTTTTTTTTTCCTGATTCTGCCATTCACCTTCTACCACCGACCCCTTGCGCGACGGGAGGGCGCAAGCATTTGGAGCGTCTTGCTGGCGGCGGTGGGCTCAGCGGCGGTGTGGAAGAGTTGCAGTCACGGTGCATCCAGGTGGGAACAGGGTTGGGTGAGACGCTGGCCGGGCAGTGACAATACCAACTCTTAATCAGTTCTTGACGATACGACAAGTTCTTCACATCTCTGCAGAGGCCAAGGACCTTGTTCCTAAGTGTGCCCAGATGCCACCTTCCTAGGAAATAAGTTCATTTTTGTAGTAATAAAAAGTACGACCTTTGGTGCTAAATATTAGTGCCTGTGAAAATGTTTCATTTGCCACTTGTCAAAATTATTTAATATTTGTAGTTACTGAGCAAACCTTGCATCTAGTTGCCACCAGTGCATGGGAGCCCGAGCTACGAGGCACATCTGCATGGTCCTGCTGGAAGCCACGAGGCGTGGGGGAGAAGTCGTCGGCTAGAGAGGAGCAGCACGGCTCTGGCTGACTTTGGTGGCCAAGTATCTTATTCCCACAAGCACTGCAGTTTCCAGCCTGATGTACAAATTGCAGAGCCAGTCCTTGTTCTACCAAGTCTGGGAGAAAGCAGCTATGTACATTAGTCCCTGACGTTGTTTATTATGGTGATTGCATTTTGTTGCTAAACTTGCCCTTCATGTATGTCTCTCCGGGTCTTACCACAGCTACTGTTTTGTTGAACACGTTTCCATTCAAGGTAAAATCTTTCTTGCAACCATGTGTAATTTCCATCACAAGCTTCTATGTCCCAATTATGTGGAATTATGTTTTCCCTATAGGATCAAAAAGAAAAAAAAAAGAAGTAAAGGATTAGGTGCTACGAATGAAGTGGTTTAAAAATATAAGCTGCAAAAATGGAGCAATCTGACTGGGTAACAAAGAGTTCCAAGCAGAGAAATTAACATTGCTTGGAACTAATTAGCCCCATCAGCTTCCTTCATGCTAATTTATCCATGATGAAAGAGGACAGAAATAGCAGGAAGAAAAAAAAAATTAAAAATGACAGGAATTGTGCTTTATATACAACTACTGTGACTAGGCAAACAAACCCTCACAAATTCTGCAGGCTAAAGTGTGAGCGTGTGTGATCAGATGCAAAGCCCTGCTCCCGCGTCCCTTCGGACACCTCTCCGGATCACTGCAGGTTGCAGTCATAGGGCAGCGCTCCTGTTTCCCAGCACATTTTTTTTCCAGGCGCCACGCGTGTGCAAGGGGCTGCTCAGAGGGATGCAGCTGCCCCAGTGAGAGCTTCTTTCCACTCCTCTTTCTCCCATTAATCTGCTCTGCGACGACAGCAGAACCAAACAAAGCTGCTCGGTGCAGGTAGTTCCTGTGATCTAGAGCCCGGCTGAGTGTCTGGCAAAGCCCTTTTTGGCTTGTGACCAAGGCCGTGCCGCGCTACGGGTGACTTAGGGGAAGAGGGATCAACTCTGCAACTGTGCGGATGCAGCAAATGTGAACTAAAGGTTTGCACGCTTCCCCACAGCCCAAAAATAGCCCCGCTCTCCCTCCCCTGCAGAAAAGCGGTGTCTGCAATACCAGGTGGGCTCCTACCACGGCACCAGACAGACCCCACGCTGCTCGGCTTCTGAATTTATTCAGGATGATTTATTTAGTTTATTTAGGTTTATTCAGTCTGATATGGGCAATGCTGTTCCCTAGAATTCTTTGGGTTTTCTTTTGATTACATTGCGATCATTCCTTAAATAATTTGGTTGTATTCATGTCATATATGTCCCAAGAAAGAAAACCTGCTCAGTAATAACTGCTACCTGGACAAGGCTTTCCAATGAGAGTGGTTTTGGAAAGCCGGTGTAGGTGTGTGTAAAAGCAAGTAAAGATGTGCTAGAAAATACAGTGAGGAGGCTGGATCAGACAGCAGAGAAAACCTCTCCACCCCTAGTTTCTATCAGGGTTTTTTCACTGCTCCACACTTTACTAATGTGCTTTTAGCCTGCACCTTAAAATCAGGAACCAAGGAGTAATCAGAATCTAAATTAAAAGGTATATTGCAGGCATTATGCTATAATCCATGTTCCACGCACATACAAATTTCAGGGAGAAATCAAATACGACCCGTTAGTTTCCAAGGAACCTGAACAAAGATGCTTCTGTCTTGGATGGGGCTGTGTTTTCAACAGTAAACAGCATCACAGAATTGTTTAGGTTGGAAAAGACCTTTAAGACCATCAAGTCCAGCCGTAAACCTAACACTGCCAAGTCCACCACTAAACCATGTCCCTAAGCACCTCATCTATCCTTCTTTTAAATACCGCCAGGGATGGGGACTCGACCACTTCCCTGGGCAGCCCCTTCCAATGCTTGACAACCCTTTCGGTGAAGAAATTTTTCCTAACATCCAACCTAAACCTCCCCTGGCTCAATCTGAGGCCCTTTCTTCTCGTCCTATCACTTGTTAATAACATAGGGCTGGAGCTGAAATAAATGCTGTGGAGTGGCTCAGAGAAGCAGTTCTCAGAATGATCCTCTCCAGCGATCCCGCCCGTCTTTCCTCTGTGTCAAACCCGGATTTCTTTAAATTGATCACCCACAGCCAGTCAACCAACTGCCAGAACTGATCCCTTCCCACCTCCACGTGAAACACCTTCTCTCTCAAGTAAACAGTGTGGTTTTATATCGCTGATCTTAAGTAATTACGAATTGGGCATTTAAAAAAAAAAAAAAAAGACCTTGCAATTAGGTTAGAGCAAGATTTTAAATGGATGGGTGTCTTTGTCCAAAGAAGCGTTTGTTTCCTTTAAGAAACACTTTCAGTCATGTTTTCAGTCCTGGCTTCAGCAGCCTGAGGGTTGTTTGTATTTTGGTGTTTGTTTGTTTGTCTGACACACATGCACCAGGTATTTCACCTCCTAATATTTCATCATCATTTTGCAATTTCTCCAGCCTCTTACACATTCCAACATTAACAACATGAATCTTTATATACATTTATTTGCATTGTTGCTTCTACTCAGTGTGGAGTTATAAGGGAAAATAACTTCTGTTGTAGAGCTCTACAGTCATATAGAGCTTTTAGAAGATCCAGGTATTTAAAAAAAATCAACAAGAAACCCCCCACTTCCCATTGGCTTTGCTGCAGCTGCAACCTAGCTCTGAAGTATTAGAATTTTATATTGTATAAATGTGATGGACAGGAGCAGAAAAGGGACGCTTTATTTTTTTTTTACTTTTATCAACCAAGTATTTTTCAGAGACAGAGATTTTACAAAAAAAATCCATCAGACTGTAATAGTTCACCATGTATTGGCTGCAGACATTGCGATTTGCAATGGATTCAAAGAAGAAAAGCTGTATTATTTTGATAAATTGTACTGTTTTATAATATTAATTTGATCTGCAAAATTCCTCTCACCTGGAGTAAAGCAGATTTTTCTTTGGGCACAAGTCAAATCTTATTATGTGTTCTCATTATCGTTCATCATTATGGTAAAGAGTGGATAATATTGCATTGTGCCGACACTTCTACACTTTGAGGGAATGTAAAAGGCTGTATGAATATCTTATGAAGTGATTGCAAAATAAAATTGACATCAAAGTGATTCGACTATGTAACATATTATTCCCTCCATGTAAAATTGGATTCTTACTGAAAAACACTTTCCTCCTTTTGCATTTGTGAGAGGGAAAAAAAAAAGTGTCCTGCCCTTGTGGAACAATACAGCATTTTCCCATGTTTTCCAAGGGCAAAAGTGTTCAGCAGTATCTGTACTTCTAGTCAAAATTTCATTTTTGGTGCTTGATTAAAATGGATCCATCCCTTCCCCATTCATTTCGGCATGCTGTCCTAGAACCTGAGACCTGAGTATGACACCCAGAACAGTGACCACAAACTGTGAAAGCATTAATGGGGCTTGAGGGGGGGCAAAATAATCACCGCGTAGTCCTGACCTGCTCAGCGGCTGGAGCAAAACCTCTGGGCAGTGAGGTGACTGCTGCAGAGGTTTGTGCGGCCGCACCGCAATGCCTGGCCGCGGGGCTTCCCCCCTCCTTCTAACTCCTTTTCAAGCCCCTTTTTCTTGAAATCAGCGGCCAAATTCCCATTAATGTCAGGGGCTCCTGTTCAGGAATGCTACGTGCCAGAAGATTTTAAGCTCAGGTGATGATTCCATGTGGTCCCTTGGTAAATGCGCCTGTCAATGGCCCTTGCTCAGAGGAACAGTCAATCCCACCGAAGAATGCCGGCTCCCAGGACAGACACCGTGTCCACACGACGCAAAGTGCTGATCCGGTGTGAACTGACTTTGCCGGTTCATGTCTGTTTAAAATGCTTTGAATAGCAAGTTTTGTCCTGCCAGACTTTATGGCAAATCTGGTGTCTTACCACAGCCGGTCTAAAGCCAACAGTGATGATATTGATACGAATTGTATTTAGTCTGCTGGATGCTCCAGCCACGCATGGTTTCGATTTTGTGCCTATGAGGCCACCACAACCTGTTTATTTAATGTCTAATTTAACTGGCTCTGTGTAAATTAGCTTTCAATTCATACCTTCCTTTGCCTTGGTGTGCATTGGGAGCAAAATCTCGGCCCGTTCATGAAGCACCACACAAACTACAAAGCACTTATTGACTCCAGCAGGGCCAGGATTACAACCTTAATTTTGCAATCTTTCTTTAATCTTCTCTTAATTAATTTAATTCTGATATCATTGTCTAGATTGCCCCATTCATTTAGCATCACAGCATCCATCTCTTCGTTCTCACTGGAAGGCTTCGGTAACATTGCAAATGTTGCAGCTCTATCTCCCGTTCCTACCTTTTGATCTTTACTAACAACTTTCCTTTAATGTCTGCTGAGCTCAGCCTTTTATCAGGCAAAGCACTCCACCCTCCCTGGTAGAGGGGGGCATTGCTCTCTGATCACCGTAGGCAGGAGGAGCTGAATTTCTACCGTCTGCTTCTCCAGGTGATCCTGCTGGCCTGTCCTGGCTCTCCAGCCAGTTTTAAAACCGGTTCAGCCAAACCAAATTTAAAACTAAAGGGCAGACAGGATTCCATGAAGTTTTACAAGGCAACCCATTCCAGTTTTAACTAATTTCAGGGCCCGCATTGCCTCCACTGGGGGGGTTTCTTCTTGTAACCACCTCGGGTGGACTGTGCTGGTATAAGTAGGAAAACGCTCTAACGCACAGCTTGCAGCGGGCAGTTTAGGTTGGAAAGTATGTAATCCATCATGTGCTGTCGTTTCGTTTGCTTCGGTTCATGAAGTGAGCTCAGCTGATGCCTGATATTTTTTTGCCTAGCCACACAAAAATACCATGCTGATGCCATAGGTATAGTTGACCTGAGCAGCACCACCTAAGCACAGGCAAGCTGCCCCCTCTTCCCCTTGCCCTTGGTGTGACTGTGGCTCAGCTGGCGCGAAGCAGGGACCCAGCGAAGAGGGCAGGCATCGCAGCCGGGTCAGGGCGAGAGAAGCCCGGGGGTCAGGGTGCAGACTGGCAGGGCATGCACCAGGACCCCCCACTGACCCCCAGTCTGTCCCCTACCACTAGAATAAAAGTCCTTATTCTGGTATAATCTCTTTCTAGGTGGGAAAGAGTTATATTAGCATGACTATGCCCATCCTACGTCGCTGGAACTCATTGGATTTTTTGAAATGTGTAAATCTTGGGATAATGAGCTCAAGAAAATGCTGAGGCAAGTTAGGCTGTGGATTTATGTGGTTATTTCCACTGTGCCATACATGATCCAGCCCTTTGGTCCACACAGTAAATACCTGGTGATTTATCTCTACATTGAGCTACCTTCTGCTGGCAATGGACCATGGTGAAATAGCTGGCATGCTGGATACCCTCATGGAGACTCACAGATGGGTTGACGTTAGAAGGGACCTCTGGAGTCACCTGGTCCAACCCCCCTGCTCAAGCAGGGCCACCTTGAGCACGCTGCCCAGCACCACAACCTTTGGACCATGACCATGGCTTCTGAATATCTCCAAGGATGGAGACTCCACAACCTCCCCGAGCAGCCTATGCTCAGTGATCAACATCCTGGTCGTGACTGCTCTGCAGAGCGGGTCTTGTTATTACCCACGATCTAACAGAGTACGTCAATTTTCAGAGGTGCTGAGCATTTGCTGGTCCCATTGCCTCCCACTGCAGTTGGGGATGCTCATTGCTTTTAAAGGTCAGGCAGAAAAACTGCTGTGGTTTTCCTCTCCTAAAGCAATAATGATTTCTGGTTGAAAAGATAGAAGAGAGAGGATAAATCTGGGGTACAGACAGATACAAGTGCACTGCCTGCCCTCTGCCATTTTTTTCTGGGTAACTTTAAACTCTGATGCGCTCTGGCTCTGAAGGGAGGCACATTTTCAGAAGCTCTCAGGTGTCAGTGGATGCAAAGCTCAGCTGAAACTGAGCGCAAATAGAAAATCCTGTCCTTTGGTCTCTCCTGGCACGCCAAGGATTTGCTTTGACCTCTTTAAAATGTACCTGCTCTGCCCTCGTTTTTGCACTTCCATTCACTTGTACCTATTGGGATCATTTGGCTATGAGACAAACCATCCAAACAGATCGGCATGGCTTCACTGTCACGAGCTGACAAAAAAAAAAAAAAACAAAAAAAAACGTCCCTAAATCCCAAAGGCAGAGACTGGACACTGGCAGGAAGGCAAATAACAGCAGGCAGCATCTGTGCGGTGCTGGTTTGCTGGAGCGACAGTCTATTTACGTGATGCTTTTCCTACAGCGCGTGCTTTCTCTAGCCATCATCGCCGAGGTGAAGCTATGCAGCGTGACGACAAACCCAGCTGCTCTGCCTAGTTGTGGAAAGGTCTTTTCCCAGCACATGCTACAGTTTGCTTAGACGGGTGGCTAAAAATGGCGTGTTGATTTTCGGGAAGATTGATGGTGAACATGAATATGCTGCCTGCCTCGCTTCTCTGCTGGGCGCTCGGCAGAGAGCCTGGCAAACCTTAAACAATGGGATTGCCTGTTGATTTGGGGATTAAAGCCGCCTCTGGAAGAGCACGCTGAGAAAATGTGCTGAGAGCTTCTGCTGAAGGGGCTAATTCATAGTCTAGTCAAGTCGCTTCATAACCATGTCTATCATGAAAATTTGTTATCAGCATACCGTTTGACTCACAGATCAATGCACACTGATTTTGGTAAATCTAATTAGATTTGATGGGGAAGAACGTGTTTGCATTTTTTAGGCTCTGTAGTTCCCATCTCTTTACGTGTAATTTCATTTTTGATTTGTTTAACAGCAGTTAGGCATTGTGAATCATGATGCTGTGGAGATGTCAGCCATGGTTATCCCACTCGCTGAGACAACCCCATCGGTCACCCAACGCAGAGAGTGGGAGGCTGGGAGTCAGGACTCCCGTGCCTCCCAGTTACCCCAAACAGAAGTCAATGCGCGCTCCCTGGACGGCTACTGGCAAAATATTTTACATACCTGCAACCCAGTTTACATATCTGTGAACTTGGATATAGCATATGTATGCATCTCATTGGGGGCATTGTAAGACTCCATTGATCACTACTGCTTCTGAGCTGTTTCCATTTCTTCTGCTTCCACGGCGCAACGCAAAATTCATTATCACCATTTGCCACGTGGAAGGGGCACAGCCTGATGCTTATCTACCTTTGTGAGCACTGTGGCTACTCTGATTGCAATTTTTGCCTGGAATATGCAATTGCTTAAATCTCTTCTTGGCATGGCAAGGATCACAGCCACACAGGTGTCCATCATGAGGTCAGGGCTTAAGTGGAATGCCCTCTGGGACTAAACTGGTGAGCAGCTTATGACAGATGTCCACACCAGACACATCTCCCTCCCTCCATAGGTCTTTTCTCCAGTGCTTGTGGAGTTTATTTAGCAGCTGTTAACCAGTTTACCTCTACTCACATTCCCACCCCAGGGAGAATCCCGTACCTTGTAGTGTAGGAATAGCATCGTTGTGGCTATGAAATGGGCTTCCAAATCCCAGGACAGTGTCCTGCTCCAGTCCACACCTTTACCTCTGACATGGGAGGTAGAAAGAAAAGGGCACAGGACAAAAGCTTGAGATGGCTTGTTGCACCCAGGGTGCAGCCACTCTTTGGGCAGCAAAGAAAGAGATGCA
Source organism: Gorsachius goisagi (assembly GCA_018403395.1). Lineage (NCBI taxonomy): Eukaryota > Metazoa > Chordata > Aves > Pelecaniformes > Ardeidae > Gorsachius > Gorsachius goisagi. The sequence goes on along the minus strand of BOSO01011315.1, from coordinate 4,247 downwards.
AAGGAGGGTGTTGAACTAGGTCTCCCACTTCTAAAGGAGGTGCTGGGTCATTATATGAAACGTGGGCAGTGGTGCCACCATCACCAGCTGTGCTAAAAAGACTTGCACAAGTGTCCCAACTGCCTTTGAGGAAGATCCCAGCCCTGCAGCCACAAAGCAGCCTGCCAGAGTCCCCAGAGGACCCAGCCCCAACACCCGCCCCACAGCTGCACCCACACAGGGGCTGCAGGGCATGTCCATAAACAGGCACTTTGGGAAGGTGGAACCCTAAAGGTGAGTGCGTAGGGAGCAACCAGACTTACAAGGAGAGGGACACCTCATTACAAGAAAGATGTTGCATTGCTGGAACATGTCCAGAGAGCAACAAAGCTGGTGAGGGGTCTGGAGCATAAGGCTGATGGGGGAGCAGCTGGGGAATTGGGGTTGTTTAGTCTGGAGAAGAGGAGGCTGAGGGGAGACCTTATCGCCCTCTACAACTGCCTGGCAGGAGGCTGTAGTGAGGTGGGGGTCGGCCTCTTCTCCCTTGTAACCAGTGATGGGACAAGGGGAAATGGCCTCAAGTTGTGCCAGGGGAGGTTTAGATTGGACTTTAGGAAAATTTTCTTCACCAAAAGGGTTATTAAGCATTGGAACAGGCTACCCAGGGAAGGGGACGAGTCCCCATCCCTGGAGGTATTTAAAAGAAGGGTAGATGAGGTGCTTAGGGACATGGTTTAGTGGTGGGATGGCAGGGTTAGGTTAACGGTTGGACTTGATGATCTTAAAGGTAATTTCCAATTTAAATGATCCGGTGTGGGTTTCGCACACTGAGCCCTGCGTCCATCCTGCTGCTGCAGGAGAACTGTGCATTGCTCCTGACCTTGGCTGTGTCAACACGCCTGTCACGACACCTCAGGAGCTGCTGGTGTCACTCTCCCTGGAAAATTGCTCACGTGAATGTTGTGTATTTGTTATAGATGGAGAGATTAGTGTAAAGGCTAAAAAAGAAAGCAAACAGAAAGGGAAGGACCGTGGGGATACCGTGGTGGTGTATGCCAGCTTGGCTGGTCCAACCAGTTTATAATGTCTAACACAATCACAGGTGCCCAAGAATAACCAACAAGTTAAACAGTTTCCTCTTTGTGATTTAGCAACAGGATCCTTGTGTGAGGAGGGTAGGGCCCCTGCTGTTTTCCCCGGAGCCAAGTGCTTCAGAAATGGGGAAGGAGACATGAGACTCTTCTCCAGAGGCTGGTGATGTCTCACTTGCTTTGTGTGTCTTCTGCTGCTTTTGAGACGTACAGTCCTCACATGGGCACTGATGTCTCCTCTCACATGGGTGTCCTCTTTTCCTAGGGCCCAAGGAACCCAAATGAATGTACCCCAGATCTCTGCATGCCCATAGCTGGGTATCTTCAGTCACTTCTTAAGCTGAGCATCTCCTGGCAGAGGACCCCTCAGGGTGCCACGCTCAGTGTGGGACATCTGGCTTGTACCAGGAATAGTGTGACCAACAGGACCATGGAAGTCATCCTTCCCCTGTACTTGGCACTGGTGAGGCTGCACCTCAAATGCTGTGTTCAGTTTTGGGCCCCTCACTAGAAGAAGGACATTGAGGTGCTGGAGTGTGTCCAAAGAAGGGCAACAAAGCTGGTGAGGGGTCTGGAGCACAAGTCTTATGAGAAGCGACTGAGGGAACTGGGGTTGTTTAGCCTGGAGAAGAGGAGGCTGAGGGGAGACCTTATCACCCTCTACAACTGCCTGAAAGGAGGGTGTAGCGAGGTGGGGGTCAGTCTCTTCTCCCAGGTAACAAGTGACAGGACAAGGGGAAATGGCCTCAAGTTGCACCAGGGGAAGCTTAGATTGGACATTAGGAAAAATTTCTTCACCAAAAGGGTCATTAGGCACTGGAACAGGCTGCCCAGGGAAGTGGTTGAGTCCCCATCCCTGGCGGTATTTAAAAGATGGGTAGACGAGGTGCTTAGAGACATGGTTTAGTGGTGGACAGCTACAGTTGGGCT
>BOSO01011314.1:73172-92602 GCA_018403395.1 Gorsachius goisagi | reverse complement strand
CCCTCTGCTGTCGTGTGCTGCTCGTGGTACCCCCGCAGTTGCAGAGGCCTTCGGGTGTGGAGGAGGAGGAGAGTTTGCAGGAGGGGACTGTGAGGCAGAGCTGCTTCTGCTACAACACCCTGCAGCCTGTGGCTTGTAGTGACCCCAGCTTGCCTCCCCACCTCCAAAAAGCTCATAACGAATGGTATGAGTTCATCCACCTACAGAAACATAGGGAAATTAGCTGTGAAATAAGGGCAAACATGCTGAGCCGTAAGCTCTCAGCTAGAGTATAAACAGCAGCCAACCAGTTAGTATTGTTGTTATTATTATTATTTTAGTTTCAAGGCTTCCATTAAAAGCAAACTCGTGTCCTGGGGCAAGACGAGAGTTGAACTTGAGCCTGTGAAACAGCTCACCCAGATGACCTTTTTTCTGAGGGTAACCTCATTAGTAAATTTTGGTCTCAGAAGAAAAGGCTGAGCATTTCCCCCACCTGTCATGTCCTACCCTCTAGGACCTGGTATTTGTTCTCTGTACCTGGAGCAGTAAATCTGCCTAATCCCAGCTCATGTTTAACTCGTGGCTTGCCACAGACAAAAGAAGCCTTTGCATCCTCTTGGAGTCACTCCCTTCTTGCCTTTGCTTAGCAGGAGCTTTCAGAACCATCACAGTGTCCATTTAATGACATTAGCTTTTCAGCATATCACTGCCCACAGATGACAGCTGAACTCCCAGCTGCTCTTTTCATCACCTTCTGAACTTAATGATCACCATTTTTCGCAATAAAAGGCAGGTTCCATGGAGTGCTTCCCAGCTGAAAACCCCAAAGCACCTTACAGAAGGTCGGTAGCAGTACATCATTTTACCAAAGGAAAGCTGCAGCACAGAGAGGGTGGAAACCCCAGCCCACATCACCAGAGTCCCAGCTCAATGTAGGCAGCTGAAGGCCACAATATTGCCTGTTGGTCTGAGGCACGCATACTGCTGCCCCACAAGGTGACCATATGTTCAAGGCTAGCATAGGATGTCCCCAGGCCCCAGAGGACATTTTTGGGATGTCTTAAATGTTCTCGGAAATATATAGGCACAGATTAGGGTTTTTTTCTGTTTGTTCAGATCCTATTGCTGCACCACACTGACTCCATGTGGTGCTGGCTGAGGGAAAACTATCCAGGAGAAGAAGGGATTGCTGTGATGGATGGTGTTCAGAGAGAAAAGACCAGTGAGCAGCAATGTTCACATCAGACTCTTTTCCTTTACTCACAGCACATGTTTGTGCCACTTACTGAGCATTTCCAACTACACGTATTCAGATATTCACTTAAACGGGGGCAAAAAATCACAATTTGGTAAAATCCACTCTAGATCCTGTTGGGAGGTAAGCTGTGAGTTGTGACACTGAAAAGTGCTTTGAAGGGTCACTACTAGCTTGTTTATGCAATCATAGCCTGTGTGTTTTCATCCCAAATCATTTTTGAACCCAGTGATTGCTTCCCACCAAGTATGAAAGAGAAGAAGCGTTCCCAAAGCTAAGCATTTCCTCCAGGTTTCATAAAAACAGGCATCCAGGTAGATGAGAGAGCCCCAAGCAGAAGGAATGGTGGACACCCCCAGCCAGTATTAGACACGCGAGAAGCCAAATAGAGACATACACACATATGAACACATACGGCTTTCAGTGCCCCAGCTGATGGAAAATCCTGACTTTGTCCCCGTGCCGGAGAATCCAAACAGCAGACATGAACGTGGGGAATGAGGCTGCTTTCATCCTGCCGCAGGCTGAATCGTTGATCTCCTGTGGAATTTGCCCTCCTAAGGCTGGAACAAAGAAGTCAGATGAATGCGAGGAGGCAGGACGGCAGCAGCCACCTCCCATCATTCTGCCCACATCCTCCCTCACCCTGCTGTGGCTCACCTTGTCATTTGCTTGCCATGTCCATACTGCAAACACTGCTTCACTTAACCCTTGGCTGTGCTGCGTGGACTAAAGCAGATGACATGGTGAGAAGGCCCAAAAGGACTGAGCCTTCCTTTGGTGACACCTCCAGACAAGCTGACAGCATCCCTTGGAGAAGCTAATGAAACATATCCTGCTAAGGGGGGTAATCCCAAGGGCTACAGAGTTGCTAAGGCTCAGAAGTCCATCGCTTGGTCCAAGGGGGAAAGAAGCTTTTCTCCCAAAAGTTGAAAGAAAGTGTGTTACACCAGCCAAGACGAGTTCCTTATAGGTCAAAGTCCCCAATGTGAACCCCTGTGCTTGTCCCTGATGCATCTTGTGCCCCAAAGCATCAGGAGATGGAGATGAGCTAGCACAGACCCAGCAACAGAAATACTTCTTAAACCACCACAAATTTACTGAGATGAGAGAGGGAGTGCTAAGGAGGCTCAAGCTCTCCTTTTCACCTTGTTTGCACCACTACATGCTCCCATGGTGTCACAACAGACCCGTAGGCATGGCCTGTCCTCATTTCATGTTGGGGATGCATCCATCCCCAGCCTGAGCTGCAGGAATGCAGGGAGGGCAAGGACCTGGGGTGCTTTTCTGTAGCCCCTTCTGGCCTCCAACTTGGGAGCTCAAAATAGGGCTATGCTCCCCGTACTGTCTTTGTAAAACACTAGGGACTTGCAAAACAACAAGGATAGGAATAAATAGAGCTCTTAACATGGTATTTAGTGGCAGCCCTGAGAAGCCAGCCAGGTACCGGGCCATTACACTTAGTGCTGTGGAAAGCCACAGTTAGTGACAGCTTCTGCTTTGCAGTGGTGGTTTACAGGACTCCATCCCCACCTCTCTGCAGGCCATCAGCTATCCAGCTGGTAGGAGCAGTGATTACAATCCTTAATTTAGAGAGTCTTTTCTGGCATTTTGACTACTACAGCCTGATGCTCGCATGCTCATGGGAGCAAGCTGTGCTCAGAGGGGGTGAAATTCAGCTCCTCCAATCGCACCCAGTTTCTCTCTCATGCTTTCTTTTCTCCCCTTCCTTATTCACTTAAAAACAACTACGAAAAATGTCACTGGTTTCCAAGAAAAGCATGGGTCTGACCAAGGCAAAAGTCAACCCTTTAATTTAAAACAGTTGAGGGGGAGACAATTCAGTGAAGCTGCTCAGCTAATGCACAAACAGTTTGTAATTACAGGAGCAGGCTGGGAAAACAGGACCTACCTAGGGAATATTCTTATTAAATAAAGCAGAATTCTGTCACCTTCTTAATCATGAAATATTGATGAAACTGTAAGCAGCCCCTCTGAGGTTTTAGCCTTTGCCCTCTCCTTGTGCATGTGTGTGTCCACACAAAGATGAAGGGGAAAAAAAAACCCCTCAAAGCCTACCCATGGAGCTGCAGAATACTAACCATGCTGCTCTGTACCGGTGGATTTTTGCTGAGCTTGCATGGGCGTATGGATTGGAGAAATAAAAATTCTTCATTCGACATTCCCAGAAACTTCTTTTAGACTGAATGAGTAATGGAGCAGTGATTAAACAGAGACAAGGAAGAAAGGACATATTAAAGGGAGGACTGTCCTTCGAATCAACAGAGGATGGACTAGGTGTTGATGTTCTTCCTTACCTCGAGCCACTCCATGTGTTTTGGAGGCAGTAGAGGGATACTAAACTCCAAATATCCTTGAGTGTCATATATTCCCCTGGCCTCATGAGGCTATGCTTGTAGCTCTGGTTCTTGTTCCTGGGTCAAACAGCAACAGGAAAATGAGCGCTGGGGCAACCCATCTTCACAAGCCAAATTTGGGCCAACCAGGACAGCAGGAGGTTTTGGCTGCTGGAGGTCTGAGCATCTGCATTCTCCTTCAAGAAGACTAGAAGTCCTAGAGAAAACAGCACCCAAGACACAGTAAGCTGTGAACTCAAGCTGGATGCACTCAATATTCATCAATACCCACACTTGGGGACAGTTGGAGCTGGGACGTGACTCCCACAGGTCCTTGGTCTCAGATGGTACCTGAGATGTTACAGCATGAAGCTTCACACCATCTTTGAAGTGCCAAAACCATGCCAGCCAGGCAGCAGAGGAGCGGGTTAGCGTCAAGCAGCTGGCTGGCAGTGGGGCGGGCAGTACCATACCCCTTGCACTGTTTCGCTTGTGTATGGGCACTGCTGGCTTCAGCCATCAGTTTTCTGAGGGTCCTCAGAAACAGGAGCCCAGAAAAGTCCTGAGGGGGAAGAGCCAGGGACTATGGATAATGTGGGTAAAATCAAGAAGTTTAGGGAAGAAAAATCACAGGCAAATTTTCATCCCTTTACACTTGTCTATGCAGTGGGAAGGGACAGAAACTCTTTTCAAACCAAAATAACCATGCTCCATTCCACTTCTGTGACTCAGTTCCATGGTCCTACCCAAGACAAATAAATAAAGAAAAGTGGGAGCTTCCCAGAAGGAGAGAGACATTGGGAACCACAAGCAAGAACTTAGAGACCAGTGCATCACCAGTAATGAATCCCCAAAAGTGTGGGGGTTTTTATCCTTTCAGAAAGGGGTTGATGAATAAAGAAGTGATTGGTGACAGCCAATATGGCTTCACTAAGCAAAAATCATGCCTGACAAATTTGGTGGCCTTCTAAGTTGGGGTTACGGCATTGGTGGATAAGGGAAGAGCAACTGATGTCATCTGCTTGGATTTGTGCAAAGCATTTGACACTGTCCCATACAACATCCTTGTCTCTAAATTGGAGAGACATGGATTTCATGGATGGAACACTCGGAATTGGCTGGAGGTCACACTCAAAGAATTGCTGTCAATGGCTTGATGTGCAAGTGAAGACCAGTGACAGGTGGCATTCCTCAGGGGTCAGTCTTGGCACTGGCGCTGTTTAACATCTTTGATGGTGACATAGGCAGTGGGATTGAGTGCCCCCTCAACAAGTTTGCCAACACCAAGCTGTGTGGTGCAGTCAACATGCTGGAGGGAAGGGATACCATCCAGAGGGATCTTTACAGGCTTGAGTGGTGGGCCCATGATAACCTCATGAAGTTCAACAAGGCAAAGTGCAAGGTCCTGCACCTCGGTCAGGGAAATCCCAAGCACAAATACAGGCTGGGTGGAGAAAGGATTGAGAGCAGCCCTGAAGAGAAGGACTTGAGGGTGTTGGTTGACGAGAAGCTCAACATGACCCGGCAATGTGTGCTTGCAGCCCAGAAAGGCAACCTTATCTTGGGCTGCATCAGAAGAAGCATGGTCAGCAGGTCAATGGAGGTGATTCTCCCCCGCTACTCCACTCTCGTGAGACCCCACCTGGAGTACTGCATTCAGCTCTGGAGTCCTCAACATAAGAAGGATGTGGACTTGCTGGATTGAGTCCAGAGGAGGGCCATGAAGATGATCAGAGGGCTGGAGCAGCTCTCCTTTGAAGACAAGCTGAGAGCATTGAGTTTGTTCATCCTGGAGAAGAGAAGGCTGCAGGGAGACCTTATAGCAGCCTTCCAGTACCTGAAGGTGGCCTACAAGAAAGCTGGAGAGGGCTTTTTTACAAGGGCATGTAGTGGTAGGACAGGGGATGATGGCTTTAGACTGAAAGAGGGTAGATTTAGCTTAGCTCTAAAGAAGAAATTCTTCACTCTGAGGGTGGTGAGGCACTGGAACAGGTTGCCCAGAGAAGTTGTGGATGCCCCATCCCTGGAAGTGTTAAAGGCGAGGTTGGATGGGGCTTTGAGCAACCTGGTCTAGGTGAAGGTGTCCCTGTCCATGGCATGGGGGTGGAACTAGATGATCTTTAAGGTCCCTTCCAACCCAAACCATTCTATGATTCTGTATTAGGAATGGGGATGGGGAGAGAAAAAATAGATGGGAAAGAAGAACTGACCACAAGGATCAGTCAGGAATAGTAGTCTCGAGGTTATCGGGACTTCCCTGACAGGAAAACACCGCAGTTGGGAGGAACTGGAAAAAGGGAGCAGGGCTAGGCTGGCTGGAAAGGAGGGGAAGGAAGGATCAAAGCACTGGAGGAGGAAGGAGGACAAAGACAGGGAGGCTGCAATAGCTTAGAGAGGGAGAGAGATGCATCAAGCAGCAGGGGAGCCTTCTCTCTGCCCACTGCAGTAATGGGGCCTTTGTTCTGCTCCTTTCATGTTCACGCACATCCCTGTCCATAAGGGCAGCCGACAGGAGCTGAATCAATCACTCACTGGTCCCAGCGGAGGGCAGGGCATGATTGATTTGCTCTCCCTGATGGTTGTCTCTGAAAGGACACGCTCTCATTACTGTTAGTTTCTAGGTCCCGGTTCTTTACTCCAGGTCTAAATTCTGCAAACACTCCTGCCTCCACCATAGGCTGATTCAGTACCGTGGCTTCATTTCATCTGCCTGAGAAAGCTGAGGGGAAAAAAAATAAATCCACAATTAAAAAAAAAAAAAAAAAAGTAACCCAACTTTAAAACATGCTGCTAAAACATAAAGCCGAGGCAGTAGCCATGGATGATTTTAGTGCTTGTCTGCTCCAAATTCCAGTCATGCTTGTCACAGTCCCACAGCCTCTCTTTAATTGCCAGACACAGCTCTTTGTGTTCCTAATCACCACGGAAAAGGCCTCGCTTCCCGCGGTATGGCGGGCACCCTGGGGTGGTTGTGTTTGGGGGCTGAGGGTAAGGCAGCCCTGCCCCTACTCTTGCATGCTGCAGGCTGCTGGTGGCTCTGGGAGAGGCTGGAGAAGGGGTGGAGAGGACAGAGATGGGCTCTGGTCACCAGAGTGAGATGGAGATACCCTGCCCAAGGAAAAAGCTGAGAGATGGAGATAGACCACTCTTGGATGCACATTCAGGAGCAGAGAGAGGACAGTGGCACCCAGCAGCAGCCTCAGTCTGCAGTTAGCTCAGGTCCACCAGTGGCACCAAGGGGTGAAGCCAGTCCTTCTGGTTGTACTTTCTGCAATGGACAGTGCTGCAAGATAGGTCAAATATACATCTATGAAGGACCATCCACTTCAAGAAGTTTTCTCCACTTCAGAATACCTTAAGCATCCCACCAATTCCAGCCATGGCCGGAAGCAGTACCATTAGCTACCAAGGCCATTACAGCAATAAACACACAGTTTATCTGCAGGCTTTAATTATTCACCATTTTAAATCCTTCCCACCTACATGTTCATGTACCCTTCAGCCACTCTTACTTTTAAGCAAATCATCCACAGCAATGCTATATTCTCCTTTAAATGTCGCTCAGAGAATCATAGAATCATTCAGGTTGGAAAAGACCCCTAAGATCATTGAGCAAGGAATGATACTGCCCTCCAATCCATCGCCTTGCTCACTGATGGGATGCAATTCAGCTGCATACAACAGACTGAATGCCATGGAGGATGTGGCAATTCACAGCCAAACAAATTTGCTTCAAAAAAAAAATAAAAATGCAGGGACCCAAATCTTCTGCATGGTTTGGTTGGAGGAGAGAAAGAGTTTCAGGGACAAGAGGCTTTCAGGGCCAGCTAGGATGACAAGGGTGCGTGGTCTGGAAATACCTAAGTGCCTGTGTATCTAGGAACAGCAAAAGAAGGTAATTGTAGAGAGTTTAAAGCCTGTTAGAACCACCAGAAACTGCAACAACATATGTAGACCCAGATTCTGCTAGTGATATCCTTCTGATGGACAGGTCCTTACAACCGTCCTGCTCTCTTTTTTGCCTGGGGAGTGGGCATCATACCAGGCTGGTGCCGGTGCGATCTAGCTCTGGTGTCCAGGGCAAAGCCCTCCCTGGTTGCAGTGCAGGAGGGGTTAGGTAAGGGCTAGCACAGCCCAGGCATCCAGGGGCAGTTAGCAGCTTAGCTGCTAATTTGGGAATGTCTGAATTTCGCCTCCAAGTTTTGGTGTTTTGCTATGCCTTTTCATTAGCCGTATTTTCCTTCTTCCTTCCTCCTTGCATATCTGTATCGCTGTATCTTTCCAACAAAGCCCAAAGGGTTTTATACTCTCCAGTGAGTGTTCCTAACTATTCCCAGCTCTCTTTACTAGGAATAGCTGCTTCTGCTGGCTGCATACACTGCTCATGTAGGCAATACATTTTCCAGATTCTTTCCACCTTCCCCCCTTTTTTGCTAGAGATGTGCTCCAACATGCGAACAGATTAAGCTGAAGCAGAGGAAACATTGAAGCCAGGTTGGCTCAATAGTTTTATAGCAGCAATTTCTTTCAAAATCAGCACAGAGCTCTGCACAGACAACAGAACAGCTCTTTGGTGTGTGCAACTTCAGCCTTGCTTTTAATAGCAGCATCCAGTAGGTGCCATAATTCTCAAGAAGTAAAATTCTTACTTTCACCAAAAAATGAAGATGATATAACAGTATAATACCAATCAGGATATGACCCTGGTTTCATCTTCTATTCTATGACAAGCTGCAAGGGTCAGCTGCTCCCTGAGGGTTGGATATCCCTAAGACAAGGGTGACCTGGGGACACGGCAGGACACAACATACCTATGATACACCATCCTACACAACTCTGAAGTCACAGCTTCCAGACGTAGATTTTCAATTGCCATAAACAGTCCTTTCTGCCCTCTTTCTCTGCCTGCTTAGTCCAGCTCCAGTAGAGTTCCCCAGGTTTGCACCGGTTCAGAATTGGGTTCTCCAAGCTCTGCTAAGATTTATGGTAGCTCTGTAACCAAAAATAACAGCAGAGAATAGGTCCTGCTGAACCAAGCTCTGCGGAAACATGAAATAAGAGACAGCATCTGCCAAAGGAGCTCACAGGCTCTGTAAATGAGACAGCAGATGACACAGCAGCAAAGGGAAGATGTCTGATTGAACATGGCAGAGTGTTGCAGGTTGGGTGTCTGGATGCCACACACTGATTATGCTGCTACAGCACTGCTTAGACTTGTATTTCCACCCTGATGTACTAAACCCTTCTGAGGTTAAGCTCGCCCAATTTAGGAATACAAATAACCTCAAAAAGCCCCATTTCAGAAGCCTCCATTCCTCTGGAAGCCAATGACAGCATGACGACGTTGCTCTAAATTCTCCTCCAGGCAAACTAGGCTTAGTCACCACTGTGAAATTATTGCCTTCTTCCCTGCCTCTCTCCTGCCTTTCCTGCCTGCTGCCCGTTTGACACTTTGCACAGTGACAGTCATCAGCCTGTGTATGTGTCCTGGTTTCAGTTGGGATAGACTTAATTTTCTTCCTAGTAGCTGGCACAGTGCTGTGTTTTGGATTTAGGGTGAGAAGAACGTTGATAACTCACTGACGGTTCAGTTGTTGCTGAGCAGGGCTTACACCAGTCAAGGACTTTTCCTGCTCTGCCAGGGGCACAAGAAGCTGGGAGGGGGCACGGCCAGGACAGCTGACCCCAACTGGCCCAAGGGCTTTTCTATACCATACAATGTCATGCTTAGCATAGAAACTGAGAGGAGTTGGCTGGAGGGGGGGTGACCACTGCTCAGGAACTGGCTGGGCATCCATCAGCAGGTGGTGAGCAATTGCACTGTGCATCACTTATTTGTATGTTCTTTTATCATTATTGTTATTATTATTATTTTCCCTTCCTTTTCTTTCCTATTAAACTGTCTTTATCTCAACCCACGAATTTTACTTTCTTTCCCCCCCAATTTTCTCCCCCATCCCACTGGGGAGGGTGGGGAGTGAGAGAATGGCTATGCAGTGTTTAGCTGCGTGCCAGGTTAAACCACAAGATACTAAAACCATACACAGACACCTAAGTGTAAGCTACATGTAGAGCTTTCCTTCCTAAATAGTTACTTTCTTCTAAAATCAGATCTCTAAGAGAGAGATGGCATCAGCCCCAAACTGGCCGTTCGTCTCCCCATTGACTGTGAAGGAAGTCTGTTATGGTTCTACCTGCAGATGTTTGTTCTGTAGACATTTAACAAGATGCAAGATGAATCTCATTCTTTCTGTTCCTTTCTGCAAAATTCAAGATAAAAAAGTCTTTTTGAATTGCTGCTTTTTTATTACTGTAAACACTGATATCAGAAAATAATTCTGATAAGAACAATAAACTCCATCCCGAGACCTGAGAGTAATTTCTGCTCCTAATTCTCCTTTTTGAAGGGTATTCTTCACTGTTTTGATGACTAAACCCCTTCTATTTTCCTAAATTTTGAATGGACACTTTCTATCACTGAACCTTCTTTGCCTAGGAAAACAGTTAGATCTTACGTTTCATGGCATATTTAATTTATCTCCCCTCCCCCCCCCCCCCATTCCCAAGTATTCATCAGAATCAGAGACAAGATCAGAAATATAAATTGGTTTAAAAGATGTTGACCAATGTAAAAAGATGCCTCATAAAAACTAAAATTAGAATTTCAAGTCACAAACCAAGTGAGAACCAGAAAATAAATTAAAGCAATGTAAAAAGATTCATATGAGGTAAGGAAACAAGTGGAGTAAGTTGTGAAGATGGGACGAACCCAAAGGTAAGAAGGTGAACAGAACCCAACCACCACCCAGGTTCAGTGAGTCCTCCTTGCTCAGATTTACATATCATTCCTAATGGATCTGCTTTCTACAGAGTCCTCATTATTTGGCAAAAACTAATCCAAATGTGATCTGCCACATGTTTGCTCATTGAATTTGTCAGAGAAATATGCCAGCTCTAAAAGGAGTAACTGAATCTTATTTTTGTTCTTCAGCTTTCATCTGGGAGCTAGAACCTCTTCATAATGATTTAGTTCATGATAACATTTTAATCTTGGAAATGTAGAGATTGTCTAATTTATAATTATACTGCAATGCAAAATACATATACTTATTTATGTCTGTAAGGATATGCACATGTATGTTTATATAAAACACTATGTGTAGGAAATCATCTCCAAAATCTCTGTATTCACATAGCTCCTCTTGACAATCTGTAAGAGACTTCAAGGATTACTGCACCAGTAACTCTTTCATCTTCCCTTGTGTGATTTTGAACCAGACAGCTTCCCTTTCACCCAGATATTCCTTCTTGTTTCTTTGCTGTTGCATTAAATGAATCAGTATCCCATCACCTTTAACTATATTATTCTTGATTTTGAACAGCTCACTCCTGTCAGTTCTCATCTTCAAGTCTTGACTGCTGTTTAACCATGTTCCTGTTCACCTTGCAATACTCAGATTCACAACCTTCACCAGTAATTCCTGCGCCTTCCCTGGAGATGAAGGTTGGTCTTTTGACTTACCCATTAAACTCTTCGTCCAGCTTTCCACTCATTTTCTAAATGATCTTTCATGGCTCAAGCTCTTTGCTTGTGGGATTAAGGAGAAACAGGACTGTCTATATGCCACCTACTAGTATTTCCAGCTGTCCGGAGTACATCTTGTTCTCTTAAATTGTGCATGTAGATCTTGCCTGTGGTCTATAAAAACTATAGCAAACACTTTCTGTCAGGGAAAGGACCATCCAGCAGCAAACAGCCTCTGATGATTGAGACCAGAGAGTTCCAAGCACCTGAATGCTGACAATTAGCAATCAACACGATTCAATTAACAGTGCTAGGTCCTGCACTTGGGTCATAACAACCCCATGCAATGCTATAGGCTTGGGGATGAGTGGCTGGAAAGCTGCCCAGTGGTAAAGGACCTGGGGGTGTTGGCTGACAGCTGGCTGAATATGAGCCAGCGGTGTGCCCAGGTGGACAAGAAGGCCAACGGCATCCTGGCTTGTATCAGGAATGGTGTGACCAGCAGGAGCAGGGAAGTCACCCTTACCTGTAGTTGGCATTGGTGAGGCTGCACCTTGAATACTGTGTTCAGAGTTGGGCCCCCCACTCCCAGAAGGACATGGAGGGGCTGGAACATGTCCAGAGAAGGGCAAGGAAGCTGGTGGGTGGTCTGGAGCACAAGGCTGCTGGGGAGCGGCTGGGGGAGCTGGGGGTGTTCAGCCTGGAGAAGAGGAGGCTGAGGGGAGACCTTATCGCTCCCTACAACTGCCTGACAGGAGGCTGTAGTGAGATGGGTGTTGGTCTCTTCTCCCAGGTAACGGGAGATAGGATGAGGGGAAATGGCCTCAAGTTGTGCCAGGGCAGGTTTAGATCGGATATTAGGAAAAAGTTCTTCAGTGAAAGGATAATCAGGCACTGGAACAGGCTGTCCAAGGAAGTGGTTGAGTCCCCAACCCTGGAAGTAATTTAAAAGCCAGGTAGATGAGGCGCTTAGGGACAGGGTTTAGTAGCAGACAGGTACCGTTAGACTCGATGATCTTAATGGCTTTTTCCAACCAAATGATTCTATGATACAACTGCTCCAAAACTATTGAAAATGTATATCTTGTCAGCCTCTGCACTATCAACTGGACAGGCTACACTGAGAGCTCTCTTCACACTTCTGCCCAGCTTTTTCCCATAAGGAAAGCCCACAATTCATATTTTTGCTCTCACAAACCCCCCCTCTCTGATTATTATGATAATCACATATGAGAACTATCTTCTACTCAGCACAAAGAGGACTGAAACAGACAGCTTTGGGGTTAAAAGCATGACCTCTTTGGTTAAAAAGGTCCAAACATTTACAGGTTGACAGAAACAACTTATTTCATTTGTGGATCCGGTAGTTTGGGGACACTGAATGCTTACTCATCTTCTTCACTGAGATTTGACTACCATCCAGAGCAATGTCAGACACTTGAGGAATTTACCCAGAGGAGCCTACAAATTGCATGATTTTAAAAAATAAGCTACCTAGTTCGACTGATCTTGTAGCTGAAGGTCCATGGGTGAGAGCACAGAAATCTAAGTATTCCCTGTTTTGTCACAACAGTTCTGTCTGCCTCTGAAGGAGGCCTTTGGATCTCTTTTGCCTTCATTTCCCAGTCTGAAAAATGGGAATAATAACATCGAGCTACTGGATTGTGTTGCGGAACCTATCAATAAATGCACAGTGAGTTCAGATCCTTAAACCAAACCAGTTCAATACAAGGTTAAATATTACAATCATAAATGGAACTGGATACCAATAATATATATAAGTATATGTATTTGACTGAAGAATGTAGACAGCTGGGCATTTTTTTGTTTGTGTTCATGTTGATACGTAAAGAAAATAAATCACTAAAGTTGGTCCGTGCAGTGAAGACAGAAGACATGCAAATTTACAATCCAGTAATCAGATGCCACCTTCTGGTTCATGGAGAGAAGGAGAAAATCAATAGCCCTATATAAATAAATCAGTCAGACTGTACAGTACCTGTCTGCATTATCCATATATTTGGAATGTGGTATGGACTTTGTTATTTTCTATTTACAATCACTTAGTCGCAGAAACCCACCATACTGGTAACTGGAAAAGAAAGTCTCTAAAATGGAAAAAGAAGAGGGAATTAAGAAAGAAAGAAAGAAAGAAAGGAAGAAAGAAGAAGGAATAGTGGAGGAGGGATGGCTTTGTTCTGGAAAGGGAACAAAAGCAATCCATAGCCCGTAAGGGATCCCACAGCACATCAGATCTCACCTGAGTCCCAGGAGCCACTGAAGCAAGGCTCAGACTTTCTCCAGAGCACTCCTTGCTTCCACTCCTGGCTGGGAGTCTAGTCCAGCATCAGAAAAGAAGATATTCACTGGAATAGTATAGCCTCTCAAAATCAAGTGCAGTTCTAAAAGCAGCAAAACGATTAAAAAAAAAAAAAGAACAAAACCCCAAAGAGGTTTTTCTAATGCCTCCACTATAGGATCCCATTCTGTGAAAGAAATTAGAAACATGTCAAACAAATATCTGATTGTACTGTGGTGTTTTATAAATTTTAAAAATGAGAATGATAATTTCACTTTAAACATGTGATTTATAAATCCTGATTTAACTCCTGTTTAAGATGATACTGGGATTAGGAAAAAAATAATTTAAAGGACCCATTTGTCATTATGTAATGGTACAATTTCAATACATTAAAAAATAATATGCAGAATCAAATCAACCCTCTCATAAATTGGAGCTAACAAGTCAGTCTTCTCACATAGTCAGGAGCAGAATGGGGAATTGTTACAATGTTTTTAAAGTAAATTTTTTTAAATTACACATTATAAAGTATAGCTGACTAGTTAATCTAATGTATTCACGTTACCAATGACTCTGATAGAGAAAATAAGAACACACACCTTTGTCTTTACTATCAAAATTTACTAAAGCTGAACAAGAACATAAATATTTGCCTGGTCAGGGTTTAAATAAATTTCAGACTTTAAAATGACATGCGTAGAATTACTTATTAATTTGCCAAATGTAAATACTCTTCCTTTCTGTGGCTTGGAAAGCTTTTTGCTTAATTACTTCTTTCAGCTTAGGAGAAATATTTTTCACTTTAATTCTGTAGTTCGTTACAGTCATCTGCCATTGTTCCAAGTGCAGTTTTCAGTGTTGATTTAAACAGCTGGAAGCAGGAGGAAGAGAGGGTGATATTTAACTAACAAGAACAATTCTATCCTGTTGCTGTTGTGTATGTTCATCTGAATCCCAATACCCGTACACACTTGATACAAATTGGGAGTAAAATGTCAGTCACTGTCTCATAAGTATGTAAGACTTCATTCACCCTTTTCCAAGGTAATGAAAAGGCTGAATATATGTCTGTGAAACTATATATTTATTGAAATAAATGAATAACATTCTAGTGTATTGCCTGGGTTACCAGAAAGTACCAAGGACTAAATGGCCTTAAATTCTGTCTTCTAGTAGCTAAGCGTAACCAATAAAATCAGCATTCTTTTCTTTGGAAAATAAGAGTAATTGGAGAAGAGCATTCAAAATAACGGATGAATGAAGGCGTTTTCTTTGCATTGTTAAATCATGATTAAAATAGGAATTTTAAAGCACAGTGACATGTTTCAAACCACTACATTTCTAATTTACCAAAACACATGGTTCATTCTCACTTGAGTTCAATAGACTTGTCCACAGTGTAAGACCAGATATGTCCCATATTTTTCCTCCAAGAGGAAAATTCCTGTGGACATTAAAAGGTGTCTGTGATTAAAATCCTATGCAAAATTGTCAGTATTTGCCCAACAGCTGAGTAGTTCTATGGCCTGGGTTTTTTTTTTCCCCTCTGCCAGATTAAGAGTATTTTGTCCTTGGTTGACAACTTCAACTTGTTCGCCAGAGTGCCCAGCCTAGCTGCAGTGTAGACGTAGATGTACAAGTTTTCTCAAACTGAGTTTTCAGGAGAAATACTACTTGATTGTAACTGAAATGAAGGAGTATCTATTTCAAATCTTGGAGTTCCTGATTCAAATGAATCTAGGGAAAATTCCTTAAAGGAGCTTATTTAATATTAGTAGACAGAATACTAATAGGTTGCAAAGGGAGCGCATAAAGCCTGAAGACCTATAAGATTACCAAGATGTGCCTTAGTATTTATCCATCTGTATCCTTCCACTGTTACATGTTCAAAAGTGTTTGTGTTGTTTTCAGACTCCGACAATATGCAGATGTTGGGTTTATGGTCATATGTGTTCCCTGTCTGTCATAAGTACAACTCAGGGAAAATCTTTAAGGTTTCTTTTGTTGTCCTTCCTAAGTGAAGATTAAATGCATCATTAGTGGCTCTGAAATTAGTTGAAATTTGCTTAGCTGGGTGGCTCTGAAACTCAGAAGAGCAAAAATATGGTCTGTTTTACTCATATTTTAGTAACACAGTTAGGTGGTCCTTTCTAAATCTTGGACTGACATCCACAGTACATCTTAGGAAACCTCACAGCCAAAATGTTAAGCTCAGCAATTAAGCCTATCAAGGTGAAGAGTTCCTTTTATTTAAGCTTGTGGGAAAAGACTGGTTAAATCTGAAAGCTGACAACAACCAGAGGTGGAAGTTGAGCAAAGCTAATACACTAGACCTGGTTCCTGGTTTGGACTTTTACCTCATGCACCTTCATCCCCCTAGAAAACCCCATGGTAGTCTCCCTTTTTTGGACACATACATGACACATAGAAAGCCGTGCTGTGACATTTCCTTTCACAGAGCTAGTATGGTTCATGGACCCTACTCAACAGACTGTTTGTCTGTGGCCAACCTTTATGGGGAAGCAAGAGAATTTCAGGAAAGGAATGGGGCCATACTGTGCCAGGTGATCTTAAAATCAGAGAGGCCCTTTCAGCTATTCAGTTAACTTTAAATAGAGGTAGCTAAAGAGTCAGGGTCCCAGAACATTATGTAAAAACAAAGTACCTGGCAACATAAGTGAGTGGGAAAGATCACACAGAGGACTCTACCATCAACTCTTCCTCCTGCTCTGATTGAAATTTGCAATAAAATACATAAAAATCCTTTCTACTTTAGATGCTGAGCTTTTAAGATTAAATTTGATCAATTTATGCTCTCACATATTGTGGCATAGTGTAGTTGCCCAACACACCATGCTTGATGTTTGAGGTGGCCAATTCCGAGGGCATGTTTCTAAGTAATGGCATTACATTTCTGTCCATATTATTTTCTGTCTCATTCCTTGTGCTTCGTGGCTCCTGCACATTGCAGGTTTTTATCATTTTTTCTCCCGAAGTGTCCAGGCCTTTTCCTTTCAGTATTGACTACGTAGCTAATATATGAATATTTCAAAGTATTTCTTGTAAAACTGTGTGTCAAGAATTAATGCCACCTGCCCATGTCATCAGCCTTCTTGAAGTTCAGTATTTGCTTACCTTAAATAATCAAACCAAATTTCAACTGAGAGCAGCTTTATTTATTGCTTGTCAGTTTTATTGTAGTGATAATGACCTTCTATGCATCCCACCAGTTTGAGATATTTTCATATGCATGACACCTCATTCCTGGAATGTTTTCCTTTAATAAGAAGGTCCCACCTGTAGGTCTCACCTCATTCTCCACCATACCTTGTTCAGTATCATATACAATGGTGACACAGGACCTCAAAAGCTTTCTTGCTCAATGAACTCATGTGTCCTGTTAAGCCTGTCTGCAGATCATTGATCACCCTGGCCAGTTATGTCTGTGCATGAGGTCACAGCAGGGAACAGGTTACCTCATATGGCTCCAGAAGGTTCTCTCCAGCCAAGGACTGCCTTGTGTGCTAGGTGAAACCTTCAGCACCTGACTTGAAGAGGTGATGCCTCCATGTGTTGGGGAAAAGAAAAACAAGAAATGAGGGCTGCAGCATCACCCATTCATTCTACTTAGAAATTCCAGTTACTTACCCGACATTTTGCCATCCTTCTCTCTCCTTTCATGCCCTGTTTGTGGGCAACATAGTCAAATAAATATGTTTATAAAATAAGTTTGTGCAACATATCCAAGTAAATTGCGCTAATCAGTAAATCTGTCATGTTAGCCATTATTGAAAGAAGGTACTTATTGATAATATGATAAGTTACAACACAATAATGGCTCTAGCCTTAAATTAATAGGCTCTTGAGATACCTACATCTTTGTAAGACAGTCCAGACACCATCTGTTTCTGTCCGCAACAGTCCTAAGGCATTAAGTAGGGGTGAAATAAAAAAAAAATCCACACCTGGAAAAGTTCCATCCAGGAATTTAATAGAAGTCAGTCTGAAAACATATGCATCAGCACAGAGAACAACCTCCTGTGGAAGATTATATGAAATCTTATGGAGGGAAGAAAATTGATCGTTCAATCTGAAGCACTTAAAAAATTCTGAAAAAAGCTCTTTTTTTTCCCAATGAAAATGTATGGGAATTTTCAATAAGGGGATGATATATCAAGGATGAATGATGAAACAAGTGTAAACTTTGCAGCCAACTCATGACATTTCCTATAGACCCTGACCTTACACACCTAGAGCTAGGAG
Organism: Gorsachius goisagi; assembly: GCA_018403395.1. Lineage (NCBI taxonomy): Eukaryota > Metazoa > Chordata > Aves > Pelecaniformes > Ardeidae > Gorsachius > Gorsachius goisagi. The sequence goes on along the minus strand of BOSO01011314.1, from coordinate 74,918 downwards.
GATCTGCAACATGCTGTAATCCACCTCTGAATGGGACTAACCTCTTAATGCCAGAAAGAATAGGATTTACCTGATTTGAAATGTACTTCCAGCAGTGGACATGCCCATTGTGCTGCCCTTGCTAAGAAACTTCCACCAGAAGCCTGACAGCTTCCATTATGCAGAGTGGGCTGAGATATTAAACAGTAGGCTTAAAAAGAAAAAAAAGAAAAGAAAAAAAGGGGGGAAAAAAAAAGAAAAAGCATCAATCCTGTCTTTTCCAGTGCTCTGATAAAGGTCCCTGAAAAATGTGCTTTAAAGAAGCCAGCCAACTTTCATCTTAACAGGTCAAGAGGGGAGACAAATCTTTACAGCACGCACAAAGAGGGTATAACGTTCAGTTTGGGTAGTGCCTTACCTGATGAATTCTGATTGCATCCTCATTTGACTCGTTTAAACTGTTACTAAATGTTCTTTAACACCCAGCGAACGAAACACATTGAGGAGAACTTAGTTTGAAAGCTATTATCGTATTCATTTCTTTTACACTTCTGAGAACATTGCTTATGGCACCTTACGAATTCCTGTGAATTCCCTTTTTAGTACCTTAGATAGAGGGTGTGAAAGAGAATATGATCAAAATTAATGCTGAAACATCTACATAGGCAAAAAACTGCCTGGAAAATCAGGCCTTAAGGAGAATTCACTGTTCAGCTTTGGCTTTACATTTGCAGCTTAGTGTATTCTAAGTGTTTTATATGGAAAATAACATAGATATGAACACTTGGCTTACCAGTGGATTAGGAAATCCTACTGTTCTACCACTTTGCACAAAATATTGGAAAAGCAGAGATGATACACAATGTGTAAACAGGAAAGGATCTCTTTTCAAAGATATTTTTTCCCATTAACAACAGGCCTCAAGACCTGCAGATGAAGCCCTTATAATCATGTGCTAATGATCATCAGATAGTGTTTTATAAGTAACTCAAATTATAACGAATTAAGTCAATTTTTAACAGTACAAGGTGAAGTCAAATAATGGTAAAAGTACTGCTGTTGGGAGGAATAACCTAAATGGTTGATACCTGGAACCAGGGGCATCTGGAATTTAGGTATTTATGGGGATGTTCATGTAGCATTCCTGTGTTATAACTTCTTAGCAAACAATAAGATATGAATCTTGTTGATGTAAGAAAGAAAATTGCTCTCCTTATCTTTTGCAGAACCAAAGGGTAAAGGTACAAAATTGCAACCTCTGAAAGGTTTTACACAACTAGATTATTGCTGAAGTGGCTAACAATATTAACTAACACGTAATCTTTTTGCTAAATCCATATTCCCACTGGTGTTCTGAGATCAAATCTTCCTCTTCAATGAATCACTTTAGACAGCCAGTAAGAGGTGGTAATGTGCAACATGGATGGTATTTCAAGCTGTCTACACCCAGGTGTGGTTTGGGGCTTGCCAGTTGTGATTCCTGCAATAATTTTGGAGGTCTCTTTGTATTATGAGATCTTTTCTGAAGAGTGAAAAGTCCAACCAAGAAAGTATCTTTCTCACAGACAGTTATGTGAAAAGTTCTGATGCTTCAAAATGCTTCTGATGCTTCTGATGTTTCTTCCAGAGGAGAGCTACAAAGATAATAAGGGGTCTGGAACATCTCTCCTATGAGGAAACGCTCAAAGAGCTGGGCTTATTTAGCCTGAAGAAGAGAAGACTGAGAGAGGATCTTATAAATACTTACAAATATCTTAAGGGTGGATG